>LS485753.1:274569-331031 GCA_900490705.1 Pristionchus arcanus
CCCCCCCCCCCACCCTTCCCGGCTGTCTACGGTTTCACACTCACAATGTTCACAGCGGCCTCGAATACGATGCTCTGATGGAGTGCCAGCCTGCTTCCAGACCCCCAACTATCATTCTCTCCCTATTCGTTCCCGGTTGTCCGGGGTTTCACACTCACAATATCCACCGCGGTCTAAAAGACCTCTGATGCTATTCCAGCCCACTTCTAGACCCCCACCCTTCCCGGCTGTCTACAGTTTCACACTTACAATATCCACTGCTGCCTCGAATACGATCCTCTGATGCAGGGCCAGCGTGCGGACTGCCTTGACGAGCAACGTTTCGGACGCCTCCCGGATCGTGTACTTCACCTGAAATATTTATAGAGATATTTTGCTTCATATATTTTATTGTGTTTTAAATCATAAGTACATTCGCAATGTTAATTAAATCCAGAAACCAAAACAGCAGCGACAGCAGTCATCGGACAACTATCACACTCCACCATCTGAATTCGTGTCTCAATGCCTTATCGAGTAGGGAAATCACGAGCGGCAACAATGAAATGCATCTCGAGATTTGATTGTGTTTATCTGATCAATCATTCAATTTATACTGCTCTGCCTGGGGAACAACTACTCCAAGTACCGTTAATTAAATCTCCAGAAACCGCATCATCAGCAACCGTACTGTATTACCATACTGTACCTGCTCAAAACTATCGTAACCCTTAACTATCGTATATGTTCGAATCTCAGTGCCTTCTCTCCGTTCCAAAATCGAAGCTCAACGTCTTCTTTGACTTCCTATTCTTCGCATAGGCCCTCTTCTACCGTATCCTACATTAACCCCGAGATACAGTATCCCTACCGTACCTGCTCGAAGCTCAACGTCTTCTCTCCCTTCCTGATGGCGGCCTCGATCGCCTGCCGCAGGATGTCCGTCGCCTTGCGCAGATCGCCCGAGATCGCCGCAACCTTAATTCGATTAATATTAATTAATTAATTAGCTAAATGATAATTGAAATATAAATATCACTTCTATTTGGTTGAATTATTACTGTTGTAAGCTTTTTTTATACGCGTTGCCAAAGACGCATCAATTTACTGTGATTCCTTACACTCATAAGAATTTCGTGAAACTCCGATCGGGAAAGAGGAATTTCAAGTTAGTTAGGTAGAAAGTAAGTTGGAATTGCCTGACGAATGTTGTAACGGTCTTACGGAATAGGTGAAACACCGATTTGAATATCTAGCATCGTTTCCCACTTGCAAACTAACCAAGCAAATCAATATATTATCACCTTATACTACACTAATCCTCAATCAATCGATATCGTTCCTTTCTCGCTGCAATTTCTATCCCTTTCTAATTCATTTTCGCCCCCATCGTATCCGAAACTGATAAATCAATAATCCATTGTATACTCAGTTACCGTACCTTTCTCGCCGCAATCTTTATCACTTTCGCATCGATAATCCCTTCCGCTTCCTCTCCTCCGCCCTCGTACCGTACCCAATCAATCAATGAGTTACCGTACCTTTCTCGCCGCGATTTCGATCACTTTTGCATCGAATTCCCCCTTTACTCCCCCTGATACGCCACCCCTCTATCTACCGTATCCTCCTCACTGTCGAACGCAGCTAGTTACCATATCCCAATCAATCAATAACTACCGTATCTTTCTGGCCGCAATCTCGATCACTTTCGCATCAATAATCCCTTCGGCCTCCTCTCCTCCGCCCTCCTACCGTACCCAATCAATCAATAACTACCGTACCTTTCTGGCCGCAATCTCGATCACTTTCGCATCAATAATCCCTTCGGCCTCCTCTCCTCCGCCCTCCTACCGTACCCAATCAATCAATAACTACCGTACCTTTCTGGCCGCAATCTCGATCACTTTCGCATCAATAATCCCTTCGGCCTCCTCTCCTCCGCCCTCCTACCGTACCCAATCAATCAATAACTACCGTACCTTTCTGGCCGCAATCTCGATCACTTTCGCATCAATAATCCCTTCGGCCTCCTCTCCTCCGCCCTCCTACCGTACCCAATCAATCAATAACTACCGTACCTTTCTGGCCGCAATCTCGATCACTTTCGCATCAATAATCCCTTCGGCCTCCTCTCCTCCGCCCTCCTACCGTACCCAATCAATCAATAACTACCGTACCTTTCTGGCCGCAATCTCGATCACTTTCGCATCAATAATCCCTTCGGCCTCCTCTCCTCCGCCCTCCTACCGTACCCAATCAATCAATAACTACCGTACCTTTCTGGCCGCAATCTCGATCACTTTCGCATCAATAATCCCTTCGGCCTCCTCTCCTCCGCCCTCCTACCGTACCCAATCAATCAATAACTACCGTACCTTTCTGGCCGCAATCTCGATCACTTTCGCATCAATAATCCCTTCGGCCTCCTCTCCTCCGCCCTCCTACCGTACCCAATCAATCAATAACTACCGTACCTTTCTGGCCGCAATCTCGATCACTTTCGCATCAATAAT
Organism: Pristionchus arcanus; assembly: GCA_900490705.1. Classification (NCBI taxonomy): domain Eukaryota; kingdom Metazoa; phylum Nematoda; class Chromadorea; order Rhabditida; family Neodiplogasteridae; genus Pristionchus; species Pristionchus arcanus. The sequence continues at coordinate 277,062 of LS485753.1, forward strand.
CCCTTCGGCCTCCTCTCCTCCGCCCTCCTACCGTACCCAATCAATCAATAACTACCGTACCTTTCTGGCCGCAATCTCGATCACTTTCGCATCAATAATCCCTTCCGCCTCCTCTCCTCCGCCCAACTTCGAGCACACAATCGCCTCGATCTCCTCGTGCGTGTACGGTTGGAACACGATACGGTTCATGCCCTGAAATTAGAACACTATGAGAGATATTATATGGGCCACTATTTTATTTAGGCAATATTTTCGTCTGAAGGCGGGGTTACAGTTATTGAAACCCACTGCACATAGGAGGCTAAAGATGGACGTTGAAACACCATATAATCGCAAAAAAATTCTTTTCATGTCGAAATTTCGCAAATTCAATCCCCCTGGGTGAGATATTAAATAATGCCCATAGAAAGTAGAAATACTATTGTAATTAAATATTATTCAAGTATACATTTCTTTGATTTTCGTACAGCGCAATGGAATACTAATAGTAGAACACATCAATCGCTGGATAAAAGCGGTTGTTGAAGCACCAAATTGGCAGAATATCTATATCCCACTACGGTTTGAACACGAGTAATTCAAACTTAAAATATTACTGTTGGAACTGGGATCCGAAACTCAATTACCAATCTCCATTGCGTAATAACTATAAACAAAAATTGAAACACCCAAGTGGCGCTTCTCACAACCAACCGCCCCCTCCCCTCCTCCTCGACAGCTGGCACGTGCTGTGTACTGTTGCAGAATTATTTTCGACATTAATCTACACTGGATCAGTGAGTGCTCCTATACAGCTGCTATGTTTTTTTTTCGTTGCAACACAGAAAAAGCGTCATCGGAATTTTCCGTCATTCAATAAATTATGCGTGAAAAAGGGATAAGAAAGATTTGTATTTACAAAGCGAGTGCTGGAATGAAATCCAAGAAGCAAGTGACGAAAGGTTATAAGAGAACTAGTTGAAACTCAGATGTCGCAAGTTGTTGCACCGATCGACATTTTTGAAAAACTATCGCTATAAAAATTTCCGTCCGTCTACGAATCACTGTATTGCTTCCTGACGGGACCATGAGCTATCATTGCAGCCCTAATCTTTGACTATTTCACAATGTCCAAAGGGACATATTACACCGAGACTCTGTTAACCGGTATGTACCATCATTGCAACTCCAATGTCATCAGCTGATATTTCGTTCAACCATCGGCGATCGAACCCACAAAAGCTCAGTACCTAACTATTAGGAACTAACCAGTCGCGAGCACTGGTTGAGCATCCTTTCGGGCAGATCGAGCGTGTTGGCGATCGATAAGATCGAGACACGCCAACAGCGCATTCAAATCATCATCCATTTGCAACACTAACATTAAAGATCACCTATGCAGCTTAAATCTCGCCAATCGCGAGGTTACGGAATATTCGGGGTCTACAACAGAAATCTTGCCGATATTACTATGCTGCTCTACCGTATGATTAAACGCATACATTGAAACCCCGATCTCACCAGTCGCGAGCATATCCGCTGATTCAGCATCCGTTCCGGCAGATCGAGCGTGTTGGCGATCGATATGATCGAGCAGCGCGACTGCTCCACCGCCGACCAATTGAACACGTCGTAGATTAGCTGGAGAATTAGGATAATTGGGTAATTAGTAAATTAAAGCCTAATTATCACAATTATCGATTCCTTATATATTCAATTGTTTCAGCAGACACCAAAAACCAATTGAACACGTCGTAGATTAGCTGGTAATAAGGCCAATTAATTAATTAACTGAATTATTTTTGAAAAATATAAACATTTATCAAATGCTTATTTGCAAGCGACTCTGTGGAGGTTCAAGAGACTTTTTTATTGGCATATACAGAAACCAGTAACCAGGTAGGCATGCAATCACACTTAGGATAATAGAGAAACGCAAACGTTGATGGTTTTGCCATTACAAAAATGAAAAATTGTTTTGTTCGAAACAATAACCCGATTGAGCAATCACGGAATCTGCGTACTCTTGTTTCATCCGTGAAACTCAAATACTGCTCCTACAGGAGAACTCTATTTCTTTCCACCGTATTATCGAACTTCTTCACCATATCCTCAGTTTTTGATTTACCGTGTCCTTATCAAACTTGTCTTTATCATATCATCTGCTTTAGATCTACCGTATCCCTATCGATTCCCAGGGTACCGTACCCCTATTATCCATCTACCGTACCTCCTGCTTCTTGGTGCTCAGTTGATCGAGCTCATCCACTAGCATCAGCACGGGCGGCCTGCTTCGGTCGACGCACTCGAACAGCGCGTTGAGACGCTTCCGCGCCGCCGGACCGTTCACGCGACGGACTGCAAGGGAGATTGGGATTAGAAAAAAAAACAAATATGATAGTCTGGAATATATTTAGAAATTATTATGTTATCTTAAGAAGGAGCTCTGAAAAAATCAAATGTCTCTTTCAACTCATGAATTTAGGAAAGCCGCGAAACACAAGAGCACAAACCTAGCGCAATTTGAATTTCTCAGTTCCACTAAAACCACATCAATTAGGTGCTTTTCCAGTCAATTCATTTAACTCGCGAAGCACAAGTGCACCAATTCCAATTCATTTTCAAAATAAATAAAAAATTAGAATTAAATAAATTCACTCACGCTTCTCCGCGCCCGTCTGCTTGTCGTACTCGTAGAGGATCTCGGAGAAGACCTGTTTATTTAAATTATTTAATTAATTATGTTTGAAAAATAAATTTTAATACCTATTTTACGTACAAAATTGTTTGTTTATATGTAACGGTTTTAGCTCATTAAAAAATTATGTAAATAACATTCTAAATAATTAAATTAATAATAATACCTGCTTGGGATCCGAGAAGTACATGGCGTTCACGCGAATGAACACGAAGCGCGGGCACTTCGGCGCGCCCGCCAGCTCTTTCACCATCTGAATTCAGATTTCAGAATGGATTTAATTAGAAATGATTGCAATAAATTAGTGAAGTTAATTCATTTAAAGATGGGAACAGAGCATAATCTTGCATCATATGAACAGGTTTCGTAATGTATATATAATTATTGTTGATTGCAATTGCTTCCATTTTTAATTGAGTCTAATTGTTAAACGACAAGGGAGGTTACGAGTTTCAACGTCTCTATGAATTCTACAGCTAAAGTAAAAAGCAGTGAAATCCGAGTGTCCAGGGTGAAAATACAAGCAATTATACCGTACTCCTAATCAATCCAGTCATACCCTGATAATCTACCGTAACCCTTTATTCTACCGTAACTCACCGCCATCACAGACGCGGTCTTGCCCGTGCCCGGCACGCCCGAGATGTAGCACGCCTGGCTGATGCCTGCAATGTGATCGAATAGAGGGCGTGGATACGGCGGGATACAGTGCACATTTGCAGGATACTAATCGATCCATAGCACTGAAGGTATACAGTACGTTACCGGTACTCATAATAACCGTGATTATACTTTTTTTCAACAGAGATACGGAACAAGAGCGTCCGGTCGGCAATGAACCGCACTTTGTGCTACTCATGCTGCCGAGAACCACCTTGATTACATTTGACAACTGCCGGCAACCAATCAAGCGGAAGACGGCAAGCGATCGCAATTCAACGATTACAAATTCAGAAAATATTCAAGTAATCAGTAGTAAGTAGCATGATCTTTCTGACCCACGGACTTTTCAGTTTCAGGACTTCTATACTGCTCCAGGAATAAACAAACAAAGATATTGCTCACCACTCGGGGCGATGGCCGCGCGCACAAACTCGCGGATCTGCGCGCACTCGCCCTCGCGACACAGCAGCGTCCCGCGCGGACACCTGAAGAGTACGGTAGCCAATTATCGATTAGCGAAAAAGTGGGCGGAGCCTAGAAGCCGTAAAGACATCTGAATTATGCTACGGTAATTTTTGAATTATAAATCTCGAATTGGGAATCTGGAATCTCGAACTATCACATTTTTCAACCAGTAGGATTCGCGCCACGCTACTATTACAGAACACAGAGATTTCGAACTAGGTGCTAATTCCAGCGGAGCGACTAGTTTAAAAAAAATCAATATCAATATCAATGCGCATCGATTTCTTCCGTTCCTCATTCCTTCATGCAATGAAAGTGGGCGGAGCTTGGTAGATGCTGCGGCCCTCGACCTTGAGGACCGCAGCATCTTCCAAGCTTCCTTTCTCCTCTCCCGCCCTCCCCAACCCGGCGCGACTAGAGCACCCCTCATAGGGAAACGCACGCTCACCTGTACACGGCAAGTCGATCGAGGGCTGCGGCCAGGTTGGCGGGGGCGCCCGACAGGTCCAGCTTATCGTCGTCTGCAAAGACAAATGGATAACAATAACAATATTCTTATTATAATTTTAGCATGCACCAAAAGAGATGGTTCGAAACAAGGAAAATTTTTTAAATACGACTAACATCACATAAAAATCAACCCAGTTTGACCCTAAAGCTTGTATGCAGTTCATGAAACCCGGATCTAATGCATCCGCTGATATGTCCATGCTAGGTTTTTCGGCGCTATACCGGATGAGAACTTTACGACCCGAGAGACAACTGTTATGTAAGAGAACATATTGCGAAATAGTTCTCATTCGACATAGTGCCGGTTTTTCGCCTTCAGTAAAGTATCTTTTTTTTCTATTGAAATGAGCATTTCGCTGCTTGCACGATCAATTTACAAGAGGTCGGCCCTGCACACTATTCTTCTAGTTCTTCTAATGCAAATCGTGAAACCCAAACGTGCACAATCGGGAATAATTAATATTTCGAGACAGATTTCTTCAGAAAACGAGCCTGTCCGAACTCTACCGCTATTGTGCAATCCGTAAAACCCAAATCAGACTAGGCTCCCGACGACGGATAAATTGACTATTAGCAACATCGGCTGCTGGACCCACTGATCTGCAGCGCTGCGGTCTCTTCTAACAAACTCTTGCAACTCGAATCCATCATGCACATTCAAGATTCACCCACTCACCATCCTCCATCTCCAGCCTGTATCCTCCCCGCTGCTTGGGTCGTGCAGCAGCAGCTGCTGCTGCAGCCGGCGCAGCTCGGCCCCTGCTGCAGCTGCGGCCGCCCGAGCGGGCGCCGCTCCGGCCCCGGCGTGGCCTGCAATTGTTATTATTTTATTGAAAAAGAAACTGACACTCTAATAACAAAGGTCAGTCTGTGGTGTTATATCAGCATCACGAAACACCAATTGTCCAGTATTGAAACTAACGCGAAATACCCTTCCTAACGTAGAATAGGGACATTTCCTCCTCACATACGATGATCTTTGATCTCACCTCTCCTCCTCCTCCTCTTCTTCGCTCTGCTCACTCTCCGTCTCATCCTCCTCCTCACTCTCGTCGCTCTCATCCATGTTCACATCGGCCGGCTCGTAGCTCGCGTCCCGCTTCTTTGGCTGCAAGCAATCAATCGATAAATCAATAATCAATCAATACTTATTCTACCGTATTCTAACCGAGTTTTTGGACCGAACATGATATGAACACGATTGTTTCCATTTACAAGAGGAGCAAGGATGGAGATTTTGGGTTTCACTATGCTCATAAACCCTCGAAAACAGTCGCACTGGTAATATCACTTTCAAATCGCATCAAAATTACAATCACTCTCAGAAACAAATGACCAATCAAATATTGAATTATCATCAGAATGCGTTCGAAAACAACGCACCACCACCAACCAAAAACAAGGTAGTTTTCTGCAGCATAAATCCATCATCTCAACCCTTTGAATTGTTAATCGCGAAAGTTACCCACCACCACCCTTGCCAGCTTCACCGGCCGTCCCTCCGTCCGCGGTGTCTTGCCCGTTCTCGACCTGTAACAATAACAATAACACTAATAACAACAATAACAATAACACTAATAACAACAATAACAATAACACTAATAACAACAACAACAATCATTACCTCCACTCGTCATCGCCCGTCTTCGCCAGGCGCACGCGCGGAATCGCGATCTTGATCGTCACCTTCTGCCGAATTATTTAATTATTAATTGGCATCAGGCCCAGTTCATTCCTGCTTCACGCATCAAACAACTCATCTCATTAATCGTATTCTTCAATAACATCAAATCATTTAGACAAATCCACTATAATTCGTTCCAATTGCATTCCCGTTTCACATACCAGTTAAGGATATTCTCAATGGGAATCATCAATAGAAAAGGGAGAATTCTTGCCAAAAAAAGATACCTAACTCATACCCGCTTCACCTACTCACCTGAATGGGCGTGTACGGCTGCAACTTGGGCATCGCTGGCGTCGCGGCTGCAGCGGCCGTGGCGCGCGTCGGCGTGCGACCGCGACGCGGCGAAAGGGGAGGCGGCGACGCGGTTGCGGTGCGCGAGGGCGTGCGGCGAGTCGTCCGCGCCTGCGACGCGGCTGCCGCTCCGGACGCGGACGCGCCTCCGCGTCCTTTCGAAGGCGTGCGGATGGCCATGCGGTTCAGGTCCAGCACCTGCAATGATTACACAGTGACATCAATTCCTAGCATTCAAGCCGTTATTCAAAAAGGCAACGATCCATTGTCTAGTGAACGTTGATTGACAACAATGATCGTAAATTGATAAATGCCCGAATTCTATATAAATAATTCCACTCGCTGCCCAATCATAATCAAAAACTACGCCCAGTGGAGCCGACTCATAGCAACGGTGAAACACACTTCCACCTTTCTCAGAACTTCAATAAACGAATCGCAAAATGCTAGACAAATACCAACTAATTGCACTATGAACCACTTTTGATTGACATCTAGCCTGCATTCATTCGATTTTTTCCTAGATTTTCCATTCAATTAGATATCACTCCTCTGTCAATCAACATCTTGTTATCACCCGACTGAAACCCTCCTCCATCATCCTAGCGATATGACCGAACAGCTAACAAGACCGAACAGCTTGGGCAAAAGTTGTTTAATTTGGGAACACTGGCAACAACTGCTTATTAGTTTATAATTTCTCTAGATTACTTAGTATACGGGTGAAACACTACCGCACCTTGCTGATGATGCCAACAAATAACTAACACCAGAAAAGCTTGTGCTGAAGTCGTTTTATTTGGGAAATCGGGAAAGAAGCGCTTATTGCTTTGGTATTTCCTGCGCTTACTAAGCATACGGGTGAAACTCTCATTCACCTTGCTGGCAATGTTAACACAAATAACTAACACCGAACAGCGTGGGCTCAAGTAGTTTAATTTGGAAACACCGGAAGACAGATTCATATTAGTCTATAATTGCTTGAGAAGGCATATCATACAGCTGACAAGGGAAGCACCAAAGTACACGGAAGCCGATCAAGAATCTATCTATAGGGGCATGTAGGGGATGGGGGGAGAGGCTCAAAACCAATTTCAAAACCTGCTAAAGTTTCATACCGTAGTAGATACCACCATCACTTTTCATCATAGTTCACCCACGCTATCTCCATTTCTGCAAAGGGGAGGAAAAGGCCGCAGGTTCTGATTTCACACATGTTTAGTACACCATGTGAACTAACTTTTCTGAGAAAATTAGAAAATTCTGTAGGCGTCCACGCGCTTTATAAACGAAAAATCCCAAAAATGACGTCACGATTACGTCACGAAATGTAAATACATTGCTAGATCCACTCTAATTTCGTCAAACGGAGAGCGCCGCGACTTTTGACACTACCCAGTAATAGACTAAGGATAGGGGCATATCATACCCAAAAATTAGACAATTCTGTTGGCGCGCGCGAAAGTTGCATAGTATCAAAATATGAAACGGGAAGTGATCTTTGATCTCTGAAGAATCTCTTGGACTCCTATGGAATTGGCTAATTTTTGGATATGGTATGACCATAACCTTAGTCTATCCCTGGACAGTGTCAAAAGTCGCGGCCCTCTCTTTGATCTCAATGTAGAGCACGTTGAAGTATTTTTGTCGCGCGCGCAAATCCACGTGGTGAGCAATTATCGATTTTCCTGGCTACGATATGAAACTTTAGCAGGTTTTGAAATAAGTTTTGAGCTCCTCCTCCCACTCCCTACATGCCCCAATAAGTCGATTCTTGATCGGCTTCCGTTTACTTTGGTGCTTCCCTTGTGAAACCCTCTCCCACCATCATAGCGATCTGATCGAACAGATAACACCTATCAGGCAGAGCACATGCTATATATTTCTTGAAACAGGGATACCGACTGCTTATTGGTTTGCTATTGCGTGAGATGACATATCATGCAGCTGAAACACTATCTTGCTAGCAACAAGTAGCTAACACCTAACACCCAGGGCACGTGTTTTACATTTTTTGAAATAGGGCAACCGACTGTTTATTGATGAGATGGCTTATCATACAGCTGAAACCGTTTTTCACCTTGCTGGCGATTGAAACAAATAAATAACACCGAACAGCTTTCGCACAAGTTTTTTTTTGTTTGGGAAGAGAAAATATCACCTGCTTATTGCTTTGTTATTTATTGTTATTACCTAGCCTACGGATGAAAAACTAACACACCTTGCTGCAATCTCAACAAAGACCTAACATCGGACAGCTTGGGCACATGTTGTTAGATTTGCAAAATCCAGATAACATATTCCAGGGGTGAAACCCAACCCCTCCTTGTCCCACTCCCCCTCCTCACCTTGCTCGGAGACTCCTCGTCCTCCTTCCGCCCCTCCCGCCTCTTCTCGTCCCTTCCCACCGACTGCTGTCGTGTGGAGCGTCGTGGCGTGACTGCTGCGGCCTTCCTGCAAATAAGTATAAAGGTAAAGGTTCTCCCCGTACTCAAGGCACTTTCGTTCTGCGGCATCCTACAAATATGAAGCTCTGATTCATTAATAGGGTCTCTAAAGACAAGAGATCCAGTGGAGCCCCTTTCGCTTTTCACAAATCAAGTTCTTCCTAATCTTCCCTCAACGTCAAAGTTTCAACAAACATTCAATAGCCACCATACGAGACGCAAAATAATGCAGTGACGATCATTCCTTAAAAAATGTTTGGGACACACCGGCAAGGCCGGCTGTGCAAGATAAAACTATGTTTCTATTAAATATCTATTACGACCAACCTCTCCTCCTCCTCAGAAGTCCTATTTCTCCACTGTGTCACCCCCCACCTTCTTAATCACCTCCCTCCTTGATCACTAACCCGGCGCAACTAGCGATCACAATTTAACCAACCTCTCCTCCTCCTCATCTGTCTCCTCATCGGGCGTCCTATCCCTCCACTGCTTCGCCGTCGAGAAGTTGCCTCGGGGCTTCTGCTCGGTCCTCAGTGGTCGTCCTCTCATCGTTGACGTCTTCGAGGGAGCCAGCACCTCCTCCCGCTCGGGATCCGCGTTGCCCACTTCTGCAAGAAATTACAATGAAAAACGTCGCTCACGACGTTTCTAAGGGTGAATTGTTTCAAATAACTATCACATCCATTTCAAATAACTATCACATCCATACATTTTTGTTCTTACCGGGCCGGTGTCAGACCACTATATATTTGAGAGAATCTGTGATCAGACCACAATATATCCACCATAAAATCGGGTTTTAAGCCAATAGACCTCTGATTTTTGTGTCAGACCACTATATATTTTTAGTCCCCGGTTGGAAATGAAAATGTATGATCACAACTGTACAAATCTACCGCTCGGGATCGGCATTTTCCAATACTGCAAAGATTCACTATGCCTTGGCCCAAACAATTTCCAATTTACTTATATTTAGAATCCAGCAAGCACTGATCGCACTGTACTAGGCGTTCATCGTAGAAGCTTACCACTCAATGAAACTTCTAATTGCCAACGTTTAAATATTTGACCCGGTAGTAACGATCCCATTGAATTTCGTTGAATGTAGGTGATAATCAATATCAATTTCCTAGTGTAACTTCAAGCGAACAGCTTCAAACACGTTACCGTTAATATAACGTTGCTCCTCGAGAAAATTAAATAACTAAATCATTACTCACCGAGCACATGCCTTCTGTTGGCAGTCCGTGGCGCGAGCTGATCGGGACTGAGAAGAACTGCAATGAAATATACTAAGAGCTGAAACACGAATGCACTTGACTAGACAGAGCAAGTACGCATGTGTCTTCCACATAGATAAACATACCCTATCTGTATTAAAAAATGATTTGCCCTTAATTTCAAAGTTGCAACAGTTATTCAATTCCCGTAAGTGCTGCTAGCAGCAATAATCTCATCGCTCAATTCAAAATAAGGAAGCAGCACAAACAATAAGGGAGGAATTTTCTCAATTGCTAATATAGGTCTTGCAAGGTTTATTTTTTTTTTATTTTTTAAACGCAGGAAGCAATGCACTCTAGTTGGGCAGAGTAGCGAGAGATCATGGGGGGGGGGGGAATGGGAGAGTCAGACCAAATAAGGGAGGACTTTTCTCACCATCATGGCAGTTCTGCATCTTCGTGTGGGCGGCTGCGGACGCGTTGCGACGAGGACGCCCGGGCTGCAAATTTAATCATTTGACTTTAATTGCATTTATTTAATCCATATTCATCTCAACCTGCCCAGCTGTTTAAAGTTTCAATAAATATTCGATACTCGTTAACAGTAGCAATGTCATTAAGATCTACAGAAATCGTTTAAACAACTTGGCGGTTCACACTGTTAGATAGAGGCTACTAACGACTACAAAATTTACACCGAAGGTCAGAGTTTCAATTGCTATTCAACAGTCATAAGTGTTGGAAGGAGCAATAATTTCATGAAAATGCTTCTAAACGCAAACTGATTCACAAGATTGGAATGTTTCCTCTCTTTTCAGAGATAGAAGCGGCTATAGATCACAACAGGAATACCGCTCTCTGTTCGTTTCGAATTAACATATTGATAAACTCGTTGGTTCGAACTATTAGATAGAGGGATAAAGATCACGACAAATGGACCCTCAAGTTCACAGTTTCAGAAGGGGCCTCTGTACCCATGAGCCTCTGTATCAGCAATTATAATCGATTCGATTTGACAAAACCCCACCATCAATTCCTGCCCATATCAGAGTTACTGAGCACAAGGGAATGTACTGGACCCCAGAAATTAAGCTGTTTTCTCCCCAGCAACGCCTAAATTTGTGCAGAATTACACATTACTGATCACACTAAATCTACCCTCCACATCGGAGTTTCAGCTGATAATCTATAAGGATATTTTACTCACGCTTTCCTTCTTCGCCGGGGACGCCTCGCCCCCTCCCGACTTGTCATCCGGAGAAGCGGCACGCTTGCGAGCCGACTGCAAGAGGTAAATCAATGATACAATAGCAAACATTCACACCAAACTCCTTAGCACTCATCACTAGACCGATATCACTTGAACAAGAAAAAGTCCTTGGTTTTGAAGTTGCGTTCAATGAGGAACAAAGCTAATAATTGGACAAAATTCTACGCTATCGAAGAATCAGTCGTATAACTTTTCAATTATGTTAGAAGAACGCTAGGATTGACTACTTGGATTGATCGAATTCCTAAGAATTTCCCAACGTAGAGTATCTTTTTGAAGCACTAACCCTCTTGTTCGGCGACACGGACTCTCTGGATGTCTTCTGCGGGGAAGAGGTGGTGCCTCGTTGTCGTGACTGGCTCCGAGTCACCCTCTTCTTGTCTTCTTTCTTCTCCTCCTTCTGATCGGAGAACAGCGAACGCTTTGGATCTGCATTGAACGATGATATTTAAATAAAGTAAATGAGTAAATCAGAAATCTACACCCGGTTTGAGAAATTTTCGGGCTAAATCTGCACACTGTAGTCAGTCAAATGACATGAGTCATTCGCAAGTCACGGGCATGAATCAGCAACGAATATTATGCTAGAAGCTAATCGTCCAAAGGTATAAATGAGTGGCTAACCATAAGAGCTAGAACTTCGCATTATGCATATAACGCATTATGTGGGAATTCTAGTCTACCGCTGCTAAAAATGCAAGAAACGACATCTTTAACAATTCGTGCAGCAATACCGAGCATAAAAAATCAGTCTTACCTCTTGTGGAGCGTCTCAGGCTTCCTGGAGGGATGTTCTCCTTGTTCTGGAATGATTAAATTATCACTTAAAACAAATAAAACAAGAACCAACCGCCTCATTCGGGCTTTCGGGGTCCTTGATCCGCGAATTTTTGAGTGCTGGCGTGAGGCCCGTGGACGTGGCCTTTCCTCCTTTTCCACCCATGAACTGAAGTGATACTGTGTTGAGTGAGCGATAGGAAACGAAATAATGGCAATATGATTAGTGATAACGCTAGAAAATCAATAATGATAATCGCAAGAATGACGGTTGAAGATTCGCGCGGGAAATCATGCCGAACTACAGTATCCGTTCAAATGTCAATCACGAACTGACTTTTCAAAAATTTTAAAAAATATTTTTCCTTTCAAGATTATTCACAATTTTTAGTTAAACAAAATTCGTAGTGAATATGTGAAGAATAATGAAATAAGTAAAAATGCGCAAATGTGTTCTTTCTCGGGGTACACTGTTGTTCCTTTTCCGTAAACCATCACGAATTGTCCTTATCTTGTCTTCATCTCATCATCTCATCCTTTCTGTATCTTACGCTCACCACATCTTCCACTATTATCTTTATTCATAATTTTTTTCGATAATAGATAGCGGAGGCAAGACAGATAAAATGTGGGTTGGATAAAATTACAAGAGCTTTGTGTGTGAGATGAGTGTGAGTTACTACCCAGAATCTGGAATGAGAACGATGTCGAAATAGTTACTCACTTCGGCGAAGTTATCAGAAAAAGGTAGATCTCTGCTCGGCAAGTGATCGGGACGAAATGGAGATATCACGACTTTCATTCATTACGTAGAGGTGTGTGCAATGAAGAGACAGTAATCCATATTCAAAGCACTGCCCCCTCAACAATCAAAGCGCTGAACTTTTCAGTTGGAAGTCGTTTTTCGACTCATCTTCCATTCGAACAATAGTTCGGATGGATCATTAGATAGAGTCTAGGGCGTGATTCTTTACTATCGACGCAAATAAAGAGATTTCTTTCCACAGCCGGTGGGTCCCTCACTGGGAATTTTTAGCTTAGGCAGGTGGCCCACAGGGCTTAGCCGAAAAAGTTAGCGCCAGCCGCGTTCATAATTTCTTCTGCTTATCGCCATAGGTGTCCATCTCAGTCAAGAGTTGACTTTTCACCGCATGATAACAACACTTCACTTTTTTTGTTCGCTGCGTTAAGGGTCGCTTCTTTTTTATCACAATTTAATTTTTTTTGGACCATTTACAGTGTAACACTACTTCTTCAAAGATGAGCTCTAACGAGTATGGGACCACCCTCGCGGATCTTCCTATTGGCATCATCCGAACTGTTGTTCGAATGGAGGAAGAATCGATGGAAGCTTTGCGACTGGTAAGTTCGAAAATTCTTTTCTCGACGGGTTTCTCTGATAAACGCTCTCAAGTGGGCCTCAGTGGACTGCAGATGGCACGTTTACAAACCCTCGAAAGCGGCCTTTCGGACTGCCTACTAGTAAGATCACTGAGATCCGACTAGGAAACATTTACGAGAGCTAATCGTAATTTGAGTGTACCGTCGTTCTAAAAGCCTCGTTCGAAAGTATCTACGTTCTAATTTCACATCTCAGATCTCCAAGTCTTGGAATACCACCATTCACGATCTTGTGCACAATCGCAAGAATCCCATGACTCTATATGAAGTAGTGATGATTCGTGATCGAGCGACCGGAGAAATCAAAGCCACTGTCGGAGTACGACCAGAGTTTGCTTCTCGGGTGGAAAAAATTCTTCCTAATTGGACGCAAGGGTCTTTTATTGAACATAAGAAGGTGATCAAATGCACATTTGCTAAAATTATTTTAGTTCAAATTTCAGCGCTACGTTGTGTTTCAACAAATCGTACATTTGGATGTCGATCCACAAGCCGAGAAGCTGGATAAGAATTGCCGACAAAACGCTGCATTTTGGGGGACCAATATCTCATCTGCGAAACGGTTCTACGTAAGAGCTTTTGTTATGATTGATATCGACTCTTTATCACGCCCGCGGTTCTATAAAAAAAACGGTGAGAGGAACAAAGGGGTAATCCCGAGTTGTACTAGTATGGATAACGAACGTGAGCATATTGGGCATAAAAAGGGGAAAATACGGAGTCATTTAGGAAAACTCTTCAAACGTTCATGCGAGATCCATCCTCACTTATTCATCAAAAGAAGAAAGATTGAAAAATATTAAAACAACTCTAAGGAATCTGAGAAAACTCTTTCTTGCATGCTCCAACGTCGAATTCTTGAATCTAAGATTCTTCACTGAAACAAATCTCAAAGATATTACGACGACTTTCCGCTGTATTCCTGTGAAAGAGATTTATTTTACGTTTGTGCTGTTGGACGAACAGAAAAGGTTAGTTTCGTCTACAAGACTTCTGAATTCGAATAATTATCGGGAATAAGTTATTAATCTAGCTATTTCTTATTACTATTTTCTTACTTACATCCTAACTTTAACTTCTTTACTTTCAGGGCTGCTATTCTCAATGTTGTGCGATCAGTAAATACAGCTCAGTGCTATATACACGCCGCATTTTGTACTCAAAGAAAATTAGGTACGTCAAGTAACTATTCATTTGCGAGAATTCCCGAGAATGTTATTAACCCCCTGACAAGGGAAGTGCACAACCATACCATGAAATTGGGATATGAGCTATATACCATTCGAAAGAGCATCAATAGGCGATCTGAAATCAGTTTTCAAAACCTGCTAATGCGAACTGTGGTGGGAGTTAGGCGACCTTTGCTTCAACACAGGGATTTGCCCGCACCCGACTCTCGGACAGTTAGTGCAACTCTTGCTCCCTCACAAACATGACAGGTTGGTGTAGTGGTAGCGCTCTACCTATGCTACTCATTTTGTCGCTGGTTCGAATCCCCCAGAGGCAATACACTTTTGCTGATTAATTTTCACTACTCTGCTACAATTCACATTATTTTCTTCAAGATGGTTCACTTTTTCGGTGTTTGCGGTGATACAGACGAACTTTTCATGCCTTTATAAAATTTTGATTTTTTCGAGATTTTTATTGGCTAACTTTGCTATTATAGATCTAATAATGACATAAAGTGGTTTTTAATTCATCAGACATCATTTCACACAAAAACTAATCAGCAAAAGTGTATTGCCTCTGGGGGGATTCGAACCAGCGACAAAATGAGTAGCATAGGTAGAGCGCTACCAATACACCAACCAGTCATCTTTGTGAGGGAGCAAGAGTTGCACTAACTGTCCGAGAGTCGGGTGTGGGCAAATCCCTGTGTTGAAGCAAAGGTCGCCTAACTCCCACCACAGTTCGCATTAGCAGGTTTTGAAAACTGATTTCAGATCGCCTATTGATGCTCTTTCGAATGGTATATAGCTCATATCCCAATTTCATGGTATGGTTGTGCACTTCCCTTGTGAGGTAACGAATTGTAAAACAGGCGAATTTCTCCTCAAAATATCGAAGAATCTTCTCATGTTCGAAATGCATCAATGTGATGAAGACCATCTCTTTTATGGTATCCCATCTCATTTCTGGCGATTAATATCCAGACAGATGCTTGGAATCGGACTTCATCGTTTCAAATTCAGCAATGGAACACTTTGCTGGGTAGGCTTACAATCTATTGATTCAGCCGTCTAATAACTATATTTTTAGATTGAACGTTTACGACCAGACGACGCGCTTCCTGAGGCTCAAATAAAAGTGCCACTGGATGACAGATTTTGATCTTCTTTAACAATGATCCTCACTTCATCTCCCACCTATTCCCATGCTCAATAAAATTCTTCTACTATGCTTCTTTATTCTTTTTCATCAGTACACGTCTTTCGATAGTCGACATTGGAAGTAGGGTTGGCTTGCCCAGTAAGATTGCAAGATCTTGTCAGGAAATAACTCAATTATCCCTTCCGCGCAAGAACAATGAATTTCGTGAAAAATGGTACCAACCAATGGTCCAATGAACGCGGGCTCAATTCAAAAGCTTTTTTTAATGACGCTAAGACGCGTCTGTTTCATTACCTGAGCGTTCTTTCGTCGAAACAATGCGGTCTATTTTCACGATTTAGAAAAAAAACACGCGCCAATTCGTGGTTAATTTAACTATTTCACTCTTCACTTTTCAAATTGTTTTTAGTTGTTTGAGTTTGGTCTGATTCAGGCATAATGCTTACATAATAGTGACAACTATAATTACATATAATAATGATAATTATAATTATTATTATCTTCATAATTGTTAGGAAATGGCGGCAATCGAAGTCGATCCGAGGAAGTGCGGCATCTGCTACAGGGACATCACTATCAAGGTGGGCTAATTGACCAATTGAATGTGAGAGAGACGCTAGGTATGGCCATGTTAAAATTACTCATCTCGACCAGCGAAAGGAAGAAACTATTTCTTGCGAAGCTATCCGTCTCTCTTTCTTTGAATGCTCATCATTATCATCCTATCTATCATTGTCTTTCCCTACTCCTACTAAGGATTCAAAACTATTGTTTCAAGGGGCCAAACAAAGGATAAGTTTTCATCAGTGAATCAGTGCATTGCAGAGGACGGTGGCGCTCAAGTGCGGACACAGTCTCCATCGCACCTGCTTCGTCAATCTATGCGAGTCTGCGCATGTGAGTACGAATGTACTCGGTTTTGTCCGAATTCGCAACGCAAGAAGTTAATTTCAGTTGTCATGCCCCGTTTGCTCGGTGAGGGTCTACTCACGTTTAGTTCGAGACGAGAGAAACAAAGTGCTTCCGTCAATCATCTTGTATGGCCCCACAGGAAAGGTAAAATCAGGGGCGACCAAATCGCCTTTTCGTTCTGAGGGCTCTATTTAATTAGGTTTTTTTTAAAATTATTTTGAGCAAAAAAAACAGTTTCGAGAAATCTCAAATTGAGCAATATTCTAGCTTCTCCATTTGTTTATCTCATAGGCCAGTGAAGTTAGAGATTTTTTTATATGGAAATTCAAATAGTGTAACTCGACTACTTACAAGCAATGTAAGCAATGCCCTCCTATCGCTGCTACTGTCGTGAGGTTATTTTTCATTCCACACGTAGCTGGCCTTTTACTACCGTTCGAGGGGCGGAGTTAGGAAGAGTCAAGTGATCTACCTGCTCTCCTCCGCCCTTCGTTCCCTCTCCCCCTCAGATAATCGATAGCTCGCAAACCAGCACATTTCATTTGCTGAGCATTTCAAACGCACGATAGCTCTTCCAAATTTCAGGTATCGACTATGCAATGGCGGACCCTACTGCTGCAAAGCAGTCGCAACTTCACCCGAGCTACCGAGAGTCATCTGGAAAATATCGCGTAGGCGGGGTTTTTTCATTATCCTTACCTTTGACGAACGTTAGTGATCTTCCCCTCCCCACTTCCCCGAGGGAACCATAGCTCGCAAAGGTTTTTTAAACGAATCTAACTATAATCTTTGACAACTTAATTAGAAAGTTAGAAATAGAATCTAGTTAGAAATAGAATGTGACGTGTTCTCATAGGAGCGAAAATTTATACATTTGAAATGTCATTTTGAAAAAAATTCTCAAAAAAGGGCTCGGAAATCAACTCAGGGGTGAAATTGCAGAGCGTGGCTGCTACGCACGACGGAGGATCTGGAGCTAGCGCGTGCTGCCGATAAGCCCGAAGAATACATTCGAGATATTATCGACGAGCGCCAGAAGCTTCTCGACCGTCGCCAAACGTTCGTACAACTACAGGAAGAAGCTACGGAATTGCAGGCGAGTTGTGCTGTAACAATAAAACTTTTTTCTTCATTTTTTGTCTTTTTTTATTTGGCGTGCTCTATCGTCACTCTTACCCATGAGAGAATCAACTATACCTAGACGCGTTTTCATATTTTCCTGTCGACAGATTCGAGCATTTTGGACTACATTAACGAAAGTTGATTCAATTAGCGAGGTCGAAGGGCGAGAGAGTGTGTGAAATGAGAGAGTAATTTTACTAGCGAGAGTCGAGGGGAGGGGATAATCCGAGTTGATTGAAATTGGGGAGAGGGGAGAGGGGAGGGGTTCACTCTTCATTCGTCTATCGTGCACGCGTGCGGAGTGGTCGGGAGGAGAGGAGGAGAGGTTAATGGAGAGGCTTTTGGGGATCTCTAGGGGTATTCCTCTTGGGGTGAGGATCTTGAGGGTTTCTCTGCGGGTATTCTAGAGGGAGGGAGATGGGGATCCCCGAGGAATGAAGATGGGGATCCTAGAGGGAGGGGGATTTGGGATCCTAGAGGGTGGGAGATGGGGATCCCCGAGGAATGAAGATGGGGATCCTACAGGGAGGGGATTTGGGATCCTAGAGGGTGGGAGATGGGGATCCCCGAGGAATGAAGTTGGGGATCCTACAGGGAGGGGATTTTGGATCCTAGAGGGAAGGAGATGGGGATCCCCGAGGAATGAAGATGGGGATCCTACAGGGAAGGGGATTTGGGATCCTAGAGGGAAGGAGATGGGGATCCCCGAGGAATGAAGATGGGGATCCTAGAGGGAGGGGGATTTGGGATCCTAGAGGGAAGGAGATGGGGATCCCCGAGGAATGGGGATGGGGATCCTAGACGGAGGGAGAGGGGTACTAGGATAGGGAGTGGGGGATACGGTAGGGGAGGAAGATGGAGGTACGGTAGGAGAGGGAGACGGGGATACGGGAGGGGAGGAAGATGGGGAAACTGTAGTGAAGGGAGAGTGTGCGTCAGGGGAGGGAGAGGGATACATACTAGGAGAGTGATATGGGTGTTTCTAGAGTGGTCTAAATATCACCAAACGATTCGCATGCTAGGCGAGCGTAGCGAGCCTCACTGCAGCCGCAGGCTGCATGCCACCCGCAGGGTCTAGCCTCCGAAGGAGGCTAGTCCCCCTATACCTATACGCATTCCTATATTTTCTGTCAGACGAATCTGGCGCAAATAATTCAATTATCGAGGTCAACTAATCCGTCTTGATTGAAATGCAAAGAGGGAGAGGGGAGGGAGGGGGGGTTCACTCTTCATTCGTCTATTGAGCGCGCGTGCGGAGTGGTCGGGAGGTGCGGAGGAGAGGTTAGTGGGGATGCGTCTGAGGATCTCAAGGGGTATTGGGATGGGAATCATCTAGGGGAAGCGGAGGGGATCCTAGAGAGGATCCTTGAAGAAGGAGGGGTACTAGGAGAGGGAGATTGGGTGGGGGGAGCTAGGGGAGGGGAAGGTGAATTTGAGGAAGAAGATGGGGATACGATAAGGGAGGGAGACGGGATACGGTAGGAGAGGGAGAGGGGATACGGTAGGGAAGTGAGGAGGGGATACGGTAGGGGATGGAGGAGGGATACGGTAGGGAAGGGAGAGGGGATACGGTAGGGGAGGGAGAGGGGATACGGTAGGGAAGGGAGGAGGGGATACCGTAGGGGTTGGAGGAGGGATACCGTAGGGAAGTGAGGAGGGGATACGGTAGGGGAGGGAGATCGTTTTGTTATAGGGGATGATGGGGTTACTGAAGAAGGGGATAAGGTTACGGTAGGGGGGGGAGATGAGATTATTGTAGTGAAGGGAGAATGGGTTACTGTTGGGGATGGTGATGGGATTACTGTAGGGGATTGTGATGGGATTACTGTAGGGGATTGTGAAGGGATTACTGTAGGGAATGGGTTACGGTAGGGCAGGTGCATTGGAAACTATTGGAAGGAAACGGTGCACTAGAGAAAAGGAGATGTGGATATCTGCAGTGGTTTAAATATCACGATGTGTCCTAGCGAGCGGGTCGGCGCGCGCCCGAAGGGCGCAAGGCGACCCGCGAGCGCCACTGCAGCCGCAGGCTGCATGCCACCCGCAGGGTCTAGCCTCCGAAGGAGGCTAGTCTCATATAATAGAACGCGTTTCGATATTTTCTGGAAGAAAAAATCTGGCGCATTTAATCCTATTAGCGAGAGTCGATCCCTCTCATTCTTCGCCGCGCGCGCGTAGCGCAGCGGTCGGTGAGCGCCCGAAGGGCGCGAGACGACCGCGGAGCGAAGGGGGCGAGCGTAGCGAGCCCCCAGCCCCCGGCAGGGGCCCCCGGAGGGCGAGCGTCCGCAGGACGCTAGTAAACGAAATAAAGAGAACAATTCTTCATCCCTTATCTCACATGTTTGTAAAAATTATTTCCTCGTTCATTGTGCTTACAAATACCATGGAAATGCAGAATCGGATTCGAGCAGCTGCACAGGATCTGCAGGCTGCTACTGCAGCCACTGCAGCCGTTAACGTAGAAGAGGTTGCTGCTGCTGCAGAAGAATTTGTCGTAGAAGGGAATGCTGCAGCTACAGCAACATACGACGAAGAATGCGATTTAGAGGAAGAACGATGTGGGGTCTGCTTCGAAGGCATCCAGAGAAAGGTAAGGCAAGCGCAACCTGTACTTAACTCTAAGAGCTCTTCTTTTAGCGAACGGCAACACTGGAGCCATGTAAGCACACCTTCCATCGCACCTGCATCGTCAGATGGTTAGAACAGCAGGAAGTATGGTTTCACATTCATTTCAGAACCTGTAATTGTGAGACTTTCAGAACGCCGAAAAAGGATAGTTTGCTCAAAAGTAATGAAAAATATATTAGACGACCTCTACTGGTCTCGGTTCACATTCAATATGCCAACTACTGGGCATATTGAATGAAGAAGAATCCGCCTCTTCATTTTGAACATCTTCATTTCGTGTTCTAAAGAGCTTTCAGTCAGAGTAACGAGAGATCACGAAATATGAAAGGACGGGTTCTTTCTTCACTGCCCCTGACTCACCCGCTTACCAGGAGGGGGGGGGGAGAAGAAAAAACACTACTATAATTGTTATTGGAAGTAAAGCAATCGTTATCTGTAGCATAATCTGTATTTTTTCATATGGACGATATCGACAAGTCGTGCTGCATTTGCCGGCAAATTGTGGAGAAAGCGGTTAGCGAAGATTCGAAAATACCGATGATGCCAGCAATGGAATTGATGATTGTAAGTGGATACAAGGGTAAACAAAAACGCGATACCGAAAAATCAGATGATATCATTTTTGGCATTCTTTTACCAAAAATATAAGAATGCCAAGAATTATGAAGTCTCGTCGTGTTTTGAAATGTTTGTGATATTTACGCGCTAAACAGCGATGAAAATAAAATAAAAGAGTCATATTTGTCGTAAATAAGAGGGATGTCAGCGTTAACTTATTCTGTCCTCAAGTCAGAACGTTCAAAAGCTCTCTCGGGAATACCAATCCGTATAGAAAGGCTTATCACAATTTGAGAAATAATTACTATTTTAAAACGTTGCAGGACGATTTTATCAGCGGACATGAAAAGCCAGTGGAAGATCCCTTCGTCTTTGTTCGTAATGGGACAGAAATAGTCGAGTAAGTGGTAGTTCGGTATATCAGACTGAAGACCCACGCTCTTCTAGATGAAACTTCTTTATTCGGGTGTTACATCACATTACATTTATCCTGATTCAAGGCAATGTGCCTGCAGGAGGAAACATCATAGTGGGTTCTTCGTACTTAGTGGCAATAGGGATGGTTACTTCGTAGCTTTTTGTTGTCGATTGTCCGTTGCGTCGATAGGTCGATAGGTCTTGAGCCACGAAGTTTATCATCCAGCCGTATAATAATTCAATTTCAGGTCTACCTTCGATTCACTAACGATGCAGTTGATTCATGCTGTAAGAGATAACCGAAGCCGCGAATACGTTAATGATATCAGAGAAGAAATGGAAAAATATAAAAGAAGGTCACTGGCTCTGGACCGGTACAAGTTCGCTCTTGTCGAGAAGGAGGTGAGTGCACAAAAAATGGTAATGCACGATCAAGAAACCAGAAACATCACCGTAGTCAAGCATCCGTAGCTTCTTTTATAAAATTGTATTAATAGTGGGATCAACGATAAAAAATGGAAAATTAATACTATTGTTGAAATTTATTGCAGGAAATTGAACGGATATCAAAGGAAATCATGAATGCGGAGGCGATCGACGAAAGAACTGAAGCGATTTGTTCTGAAGTAAACCGAGGTAGTAGGTGTAGAACACGATAACACAAAATTTTAACTGTCAAATTCTTCTAGTTGCAAGATTTTGTATCCAAATTGTACGAAAAAAATCATCACATTTTCAGATGATCAAGATGCTACGATCAGCCCTTCGAATGAGAACTTGCACAACAATTAATTAAGAATACATACCGATAAAAATGAGTTCTAATATCCCCTTTCATTTTACATGCTCAACAAATGCACTTCTACTATTATCTTTATTCATCAGTACATTTCTTAATCGACATTGGAAGGCGAGTGGTGGGAGACGGATAAAATGTGGGTTTGGTAGAATTACAAAAAAAAGTGTGTGAGATGAGTGTGAGTTACTACCCAGAAACTGGATTGAGAAAATAGAGACAAGTGAATAAAGAAGATGCACTTTTAGCTACTGATAGGGGAAGACACAACACAGGAGAAGGGGGGATGGGATTCTAGGAACACTTACAAAGGAGACGGGGGACGCAAGGGCGGTAAACGAACAACGAAAAACATCAACAAATCATTCTGCGATAAAATCTACAGAAGTGGTGGCTACTCAAATTATAGAATACTGTATACTGTCGAATAATATCGGACTGATTACGGTATCTACGATTACGGTAAGGCGATAGGGGTGGGGATACTGTAGGTGATAGATGCGGGATGATAGATCACAACTTCAATGCGGTAGAGCAATTAGCACGAAGAACGAGAGACGGTATACGGTAAGTATACGGTAGGATACCGTACAGCTAGTAGGGACACTACACAGCAAATATAAGAAAAAAAGACACACAATACAACGCTGTTAGGGCGGCTTTCCTTATCTCCGGAATCCTAGAGCCGGAAACTAGGAGAGCCGGGTCCTTCCGGGGCCGTACAATAGAGATGGATCGATGCGAGTGTGATAAAAGGGAGGAAGTCAATCGGTACCCATGCACAATGCAACCACGTATCACAGTGCTTTGATTCTAAACTGAGTATGAGCGGAGAGAGCAGCTAGACGAAAAGAGAGCTCTCTCGAGAGACTACGCAATACCTAGGATGTTTGAATCGACGAAACGGCTGGTTAGAATAGGGCGGAGGAGACTGAACACTGAAAGAGGGGGGAGGCGATCGATCGAGCTACAAACTACCGTAGTACTCTCACGACGCCCGGCTACAGTATGCTGCGAGAAAACACAGAAACCTCTACGCTCGGGGCTAACTGCAAAGGAAATGGGGGAGGGGGGAGTCAGAATAGACTGTGATAAGATGAGAAAAGGTCTCTAAAAACTGGGGATGGGTGGACGGGTATAAGGGGTATTTGAAAGTGGATATAATTGTTGAGAGATTTTGTTAGTTAGTTTGGAATAAGAAACTATTTAGCAGCAGATGGGTGCCTACAAAAAGTGGTGCATGAGATATCAAGAAGTGAGGTCGGAGGGGCGGGGTAGGGGAGGGGTGCATAGGAGTCTAACTCTACCGGAAACAAAAGAAGGGGGCGGGATTAAGTTCATGATAGAAAGCTCTACCAGCTAAACAAACGAACAAAAAAATACAAACGAAAGCGAGCACAAAACAGAAGAGATATAAAATGATAATCGGGGTCTGCGGGCTGAGATCTAACCGGGTCGGCAGATAATGCTTCACAAAGGGGGGCGAGGCTAGACTGCGGGAGGGGGGCGGGGCTTATCTATGATTGGGCGGGAAAGGACGGAGAAAACCCGATGCAAGTGCTACAGCGCAACTTTTGTGGTAGGGAACCCGTAGGTGAGATCTGAGTAAGAGAGACGGAGATAAGGATGAGAGGGGGCGGGGCTTAAAAGGGGGCGGGGCAATAAGGCAGTACAGGGCGGAAGAAGCAACACAAACGGAACGGGAAAAAGAATATACGACTATGTGCCTCTTTGCTGTGTGTATAAATGATGTAATAATAACTGAGTAGTAGTCTGTGACTGGTGCAAAATAGCGTTGTGTATATATATGATGAGAATATATATATAAGAAGGCATCATCCTACATTAGCTAAGCGGCGCATTATAAAAAAAAAAGACAAGAAGCAATATTGATATGCAATTATTGTACACAACAAATCCTCTACGTGGGTTCAACTACGATCTATAAGAAACAAATATAGAAAAAATAGGGGAAAGGAGGGAGTGATTGGAAAGATAAGGGGGTGTGGCGGGTGGAAAGACGGGGCCAGTGAGATGAAGTTGTTGAGGCTTGGATACGGTAGGAAGACACGCAAGGAGGTGGGGGGATTACGGTAGGGGGGGGGAGGGGAGCTCACACGGGATTACAACTGTATATATGATGCCCTGGTTTGCGGGGGTTGGATCGGGAAAGAAGAGACAAAGAGATAGAAAAGAAAACAAGCGAGACAATTAGGGTTTTTGTGTGCAAGATTATACCAAAACTAAGCAGAAAGAAGAAGCAGAAGAAAGCAAACAAAATATACAATTGGGGAGGGAGGGGAGAGAAACAATACTGAAAAGTGCGCGGCTGCACGAAAGTGGGCGGAGCCTGCGATGGATCATGGGTAGGGAACAATAGAAGAATGGATGGGGGATCTACTGGAAAGTGGGCGGGGCCAGCAGCTCACGATCTTGGCTGCATGATGCGACGGAACCCGTAGAGGGTATGGGCGTGCTTGGACAGAGTGACGATATGGCCCGTGGACGTGCATCGAAGGGCCGCGCAGCGAGACATCTGCAAGGAGGAAATGAGTGGAATGAAGAAGATCGCGGATCAGAGATCAGAGATCAAAGATCACTCTTGAGCAAGGGAGGCGGGTGAGTACATGTGAGCGAGCGGGCGCAGCGGGGGTCTGACTCTCTCAAATGCGCACAGTCTCTCGTAGGGCGAGACAGGACGAGATAGTGTGCGAAAGCGAGAGAGTCAGCCGACTGCCGATGAGTTGATGCAACGAAAAAAGGACAGAATCAAGTGATCTGCATGGATCAAGTGCGGTTGTTATCGATGCGGAACATGGGGAGGGCTACGGTATTGGGAAAGGGAATTCGTTATACAGCGAACCGAAAATCGAAGCTGAACCACAGCTTGCGGTGCTCAATGAAGAGAATGCATAGATTTTGCAACCGCAAGCTGCAGCTCTAGCCTACCAAGTTGTAATACAAGTCTAACAGGAGGGAGTCAGATGAGGGCTGTCAGAATGAATGATCCGTTATTTACGAGTTTTTCATTGTTTTGGTCAAAGTGCAAGAGCCGGATATCCGCAGTCTCACATATTCTAATTGAAGGTAGGTATATACCAAATTAAGAACTAGTCACAGATAAACTCTTCCTTCTGACAGCCCCCTTGCCTAGGGGAGGTATAGTAGGAGAGAGAGAGAGAGAGATCAACACTTACTTGCTCTACACGTACCCTGAAATCGCAGTTGACGAACTGGTGCTGGAGGGCCCCTTCCGGCGAGTAGCACACGATCGTCAGCTTGTTGCCGTGCGTGTGGGCGATTAAAAGCTCGCCCGACCGGGCGACGTCGATGCCGATCGGGAACGGCGTGTGCGAGGGCTCGCCGATCTTGCGCAGGTACGTGCCTGAAAATTATTGATTGAATATCGATTGTTTGATTGGTTACGGTAGGTTATGCACAGGTACGTGCCTGACAATTATCGATTTATTGATTGATCGTCACTTGATTGGAGCGAGATTATGAAATACCCCCAGTCGGAATGGTTATGCTAGCAATGGAACATCAAGTTTCCTAGAGCGCTCAATTTTTGACCTCGCGCAGGCATGTGCTTGAAGCCGGAATCGGTATGATTATTGGCGTGGTTGTACTCACTGCGGCGGAAGAATTATAGAACACATCAACTAGTATGGATAGTGAGTCAATGGAACCTCAATGATGCTGGACATCGCTGTAGTTAGGAAACTTTTTTCTAGATCACCAACGATCGAAACGCTATCATACTGTGCGTGGACAATCACAGATATGCAATCGATGTGACACCAATGGCGCTGGTGACACAATCACTCAAAGATTACTGGTTAAAAAAACTCCAGAACGAGATCACTCATCTCCTCACATCACTCAACGTATACTTCCACTGGAACATCGATCACCCATGTGTGAAATTGGAAAAGTAAATTTCGAAAAAAATAGTTACCCCTATGACCTCAATTCTATCGTATTCCAAAAAATCACTATATTTATTGTTAAAAAAATCAATACTCGATAACTACATATTCGCTACCGTACCCTCATGGCTGAAGACGTGCACTCCGCGGCCCTACAGTCCTCACTTCGTTCCCTCCTCTACCACAAGCATTTTTAGAAAAAAAATCAATACTCGATAACTACAGTCAAGCTACCGTACCCTCATGACTGAAGACGTGCACTCCATGCCCGCGGAAGTCCGTGACGTAGATGCTCTTCTCGTGCACTGCGACGTCCGATGCCTCCATCAGATGGTTGGAGGCGTCCACCCAGTTGACCACGCGAGGCTGCGCCTGTAAACAATGGATTAATTTGCAGTTGGGATAGATTGGTCCCATTACTTTGAGGTTTCATTCCAACTATGCTAAGACCTCGCTTGCACATTGATAATTATTGAATTTTATTGGAATGAAAAAAATCATTGAACGGGTTAACCAAAAACTGTTTTGGTAGATACGCGGAGGCGCCTGGCAAGTAAAATCCCTTTCCCCGGAACTCCTATGTTTCACTAGGAATTCTTTATCTCCAGTGAGCGCAATTTTCGATCATTTACTCACATCCAACTATACTAACAATATTTCAGGCCAAGTCACAGCTAGGTTTCGCTCCTACTATGCCTATGCTTGCCGAAAATGCGTTCAATGATCAGGGATCAGTGATTAGGGAGAAAAAAATTCAATATGCCAACTTCCCGTTTCATGAGTACTCCTTCACCCCCTGTTTTTGCCTTTATCAATGCCACAGTCGCAGACGATAAACAACAATGAATCAAACCCAATCTTACACGCTTTCCCTCCTTCTCGAAATGCATTTTTTTACGGGCCCGGTCCTAATCGATAACGTCTACAGCACCTCTTTGATGTGGAGGGTGTAGACTCCGCTCAACCCCTCCCTATCGTAGCTCAATCGCCGTAACAATAATGGCCTGCCGTACCCCATCAATCGATAATTTCTACCGTACCTCCTTGATATCCAGGGTGTAGATGACGCTCGACTGGTCGACCATGACGAGGTGGCCCGTGGGCGTGGACGTCGCCGCCCAGACCTGCGCAGATAATCGATTTTAGATTTGAAAATTATTGATTTTGAGTTTGTGACTGGTAAATTCAATGTTCCATCAATCTCACTAAAGATTGACGAATACCAGAGTAATTGATTATGCAGTCTTTTTTTAGCCATACAAATCTGTACTTGCATCCCATCTTCCTTATATACGAAATTGTTAAAATTTCCCTGCTGTTTCCATGCTTCGCCCAATTCATTAATACTCGACGAATTACTGTGTTCTCAATTTCTTCTTGATCTACTTGATCGAAACTTCCAAAACTAATATCAGCAGTGATAACCTAGTTACATTCAACTCGAAGATAAAAGTCCAAAGATCAACTCTCTCACCTCGATTCCTCCCTTGGGCACGACTGCCGTCAGGTTGATGCGGCGGATGAACTCGCCCGTCGCGCCGAACAGCTGCGCTCTGTAATAAGTGGAGATAAAAAAGGGATAGAGATCAAAGATCAAGGATCGTCTACCGTAAGCTTCGGTCACGCAACATACGCGCAGTCTAGAAATAGGAGTCGAATTGTTTTACCTAGTGCGGTGACCATTCAATCAATGGCATGAAGCAACCTACTGAAACCCAAGTTCGCGCAGATCTATTTCTACAAATATTGTCTAAAATTCGCGCTACGTCTTCGGGTTTCATTCTCACTGCTACTATTTGGCATCGACAAGTATTTCAATTTGTAGAAGTCGTATTGAGGGTGTAAAAAACTAATCTACCGTACCCCTTCCGGACTACCGTACCTGCTCTTGTTATCGACTGCCTTGTCGATGACGACGTACCGCGCCGTCTCGAAACCCTTCATCGCAACGACGCGACGCGGGAAGCACAGCTGACCGTCCTGCCAATCATTCATTCATAAAAGGTAAAGGTAAAGGTCATCCCGTTAATCAAGGCACTTGCGTCCTGCGGGGGATCACTGCTAGGCTAAAAAATAGAGAGTCGTGATCCATTCATTATTCATCATATTAATGGACGAGAACAATTGTTATTTTTAACAAAAGCTTCAGACAAATAATTAAAGCAGCGTAAATTTTCTGGCATACAACAACACGTGGAAACTCAAAAGTAGCGAGGTTCTAAACAGCTAGTATTTTTTTTTTTGGAATATGTGATGGCATCCAATCGAACACATTACAAATGCATGACACTTGAGACGTAGGTGAAACTAAACTATTGATGGTACAATTTCTTTTCGTGGTATTTAACGAATTGCTCATTGAATTCACATATTGCACACACGATGGAACACCAGACTCGCTACTCCAGAAATATGTTTCCTAATATTTTGCCTTGAAACATTCAATCATTCAAACCACTGCGGATGCATTCCCTTTTAAATTGCCAACAGTAATCAAAAATCACAAATCTACCGTACCTTCTGCCCCTGCCTCAAACTTCTACGGCATCTCTATGCTTATCCCCTCTCTAGTACCGTATCTACCGTACCTCCCCCCCAATCGCTAATCTACAGTAATCCAAACTACCGTACCTCCTGTCCCGGCCGGCCAAACACTACTCTAAACACAGGGCATTCTAAAAACGCGCTTTCCGGTTTCACCCCTTCTCCATATTCGCTCACCTCCTGTCCGGGCCGGCCAAACTTCCACGGCATCGCTGGCGTTATGACGACGATGCGGTGGTTGTTCGTGTCCGCGATGAGGATCTCGTCGTTCTCGGCGACGGCGAACCCGCCCGGCGAGTGCAACTCGCGGATCGAGTTGCCAGCGGAGCCTGCATTAGGGGAATTAATTAATAATTTAAACACTGTTTATTCAGTAATTATGTATTAACTATAGTTGAAATCCATAACCACCACAGAATGTGCAAATTGTAAATGTAAATGTAAATTTGCCTCAATGGAAAGAATTGAGGAACGAATGAACGAGCAAAGTACGTAGAATCATTGCAACACCAATCCCACTTGTTCAACCATTTTAGTTTCTTCGATCGCATACTATATCTTCGACCAGACTGTACGACGCATCGATTTCGAAACAACGCATGCCTAATTCGTACTACCGTTGAAACCTAAACTAGCTAGTGCCTTGGGCGACCTTCAATATTGTAAGCCATTTTTATAGCAAAGGATAAAGAGAAATTATCGAGGTCGATGTTGCGCGACCATATCGTACTAACCATGCGACCTCAATCTCACTGCTACTACTAAATTGCAATCACTGCTTCGCCACATCGAGATTTGTCGTGCAAAAATCAAAGAATCAGGCTAATCGTGTTCGAATGTTTTCGTTTCAATATTTTTGTAGATCGAACAGGATGGGATCATTGAAAGCAAGAGCCCTACAAATTCATACCACCCTTGAAACTTACAATTCACCGGTTGCATAAACGCAACAATACTTCCCACATAATCCAGTTCACAAGCACATGTCATGTTTCACTACTGGTATAACTCACCAAGTGCGAACGACAGCTTGATTTCGTGAACATTGCTACTATCCATAATAATTCCCATGGACCCATAAAGTCTTGCACACCACTACATTCCATGTTTCACAACCAGAGTATAACTGACCAGTTCCATGGGCGAACGCCAGCTTGATCTCGTGCACATTCTTGCCCAGTCCAGCAGCGAGGATGGCCTGGTCGGAGCCGGCAGCAGCTGCCGCAGCATTCGAGGCGATCTGCAGCAGTTGCGATTAGCAAAATGAAACAATTGAACAACCCTTTTCGCGGTTTCAGCGCAGCCATAACATTACGAACTTTCGATACGAATCAGTGTTGTGCGTGTTCATATGGGATAAACAAACAAAATTTCGAGCGCCACTTATCGACCAGGTTTCACGGTAACCCCAAATGATAACTTGACGAACGAGTAGGATTCATCATACCCCTCTTTCAAAACCGGCATAAAAAGGACCTGCATCGAGATGTACGCGTTCGTGACCTTGCGGGAATTTTCTTTTAAAGGACACCCGCAATTCGCCTGTTTCACCTTACCTATAGCATACTGCATGTTCTAGTAACTCCAATCCTTGCACTAATCACACTCAAAACCAATTCTCCTACTCACCCTCTAAAACAGAATTGTAGTTTACCGCCTGCAGCGGTGCACCGCTTTTGTAACACCCATATTTTCCACGTTTCACCTGTCTCATAAACCACCACGTTTACTAGTAACTCCGATTTACGAGGCATAGACGCGACTAAAAACCACCATCGAAAAACAATCGATGCCCGCACTTCCCAAGATACACCATTCCCATAAACGACTGATATTAGTTGGAGTCTCCAATATTCGAGTGAAGTTCCGGGTAAAAAAATAGCTAACCATCTGTCTCAGGATGTGCGCATTGGCCGCTTCGGCGGCCGCTCCAAACTGTCGCAGTGCCAGACTGCCATGCTGCGCCTGCTGCTGCTGCAGGAACATCGCCATCAGGTGCTGCTGCTGCTTGGCCGCAGCAGCGGCTGCGACGGCGTTTGCAGCCGCCGCGCTGCCGCCCTGGCCCTGGAAGGCGGATGCCGCCTGAGCAGCCTGGAGGACTGCTGCTGCAAGGGGAAAAGATTAGGAAGGGGACTTGGACCTTTCGATTACTCTCCCGAGGATAGATTTTTAAATACTGAATATAAAAATAAGGGAAATCAATCTTTTCGGCGAGTACACTACGCAAATTCCATTCATTATTGTGGCATTAATGATCAAAAGTAAGTGCGCAAATTATAAATTTTATAACAGTCAAAAAAAGGATGCGACTGAGGAAACAATCGAACGGCAAAGAAATAGATCCATTGCAGCACTACTCTCACTAGTTCGTTGACTTTATTTTTTAGATTTCAACTATTGTTTTTCAATGTAAACGCCGCGTGACTTAGTTGATAGCATTCTGATCTATAATAAAAATTAATAAACAAGCACTCACCAGCGAGTCTCGGATCCGCGGCTGCGGCCGGGTTGCCGGCGAGTGCTGCGGCCCAGGCGGGCGGCAAGCCGGCCGGTGCACCCGGCGTGGGCGTGCCCGCAGCTGCGGCTGCAGCCGACGCAGCGGCCGCCTGCTGCTGCAGGTGCTGCAGCGCTGCGGCTGTCGCAGCGTTGGGCTGCGGCAGCGCCACAACCTGGCCGCCGGCCACGGACGTGGCCGTCTGCAGCTGCTGCTGCTGGTCCTTGGGCGGCGAGGGCGACGGCAGCTCGGGCGGGTTCGAGCTGGGCGGCCAGCCGCCCGCGAAGGCTGCGGCAGCGGCCGCTGCTTGCATGCCGACGCCGCCAGCGACGCCGGCCTTGGCGCGAGCGGCTCGCTCGCCGCCAATGGGCGTGATGGTGGAGGTGGCAAGAGAGGAGGAGGCTCCGCCTCCTCTCACACTGCCCGGTCCTCCTCCCGCTCCTCCTGACGGCAGTCCGACATCCGATCGATCGTCCCTTCCTCCTCCTCCTCTCTGCTCGTTCATCGTGGCCATCAGTGATCCTCCTCCGTCTCCTCTCGCCTCCTTCATCCCGTTGACGGCGGCCCATTCGGATTCTGAAGCCGAGATCCGAGTGATCGTGCTGCCTCCGTCGAGAGACATAGCAGATACGGACGAGGGCAGGGCTTGCGCTGCAAATAAATACATTGCCATTTGACTAAAATCAAATATGCTATCAATGATATACCCTTCAGCTCATTGTCAGTAATAACACATGGTAACCCGAAAGTAACTGCTTCGAAAACATCGAGGTCTCAATACCGGGCAAATGAATCACTGGTCAACCTTAGGCTACATTAATGCCTCGGCATGGAACACCGAAATCAACGGGTTCTAAATTCACCAAGAAATCGAGGAAACTGACCCTAATCAACAATCAATGTATTAGGGCAATGAAGTTAGTTGGGCTTTTACATAATAGGACCGGTTAAAGAATTGTTTCCTTGTTTAGAAGGGCTGCCATGAAGAAACACTGAGTCACGAATGCGACAGGTTTGAAAATATATCTACAGCTTCACACACGAATAATGCCTACTGTTCTAATATGAGCTCACCACCCAGCACCAATTTCAGCCCGGAGAATTCCTGTTTCACTCACAGATGATATCCCCGACGGCATTCCTCAACGTCGCCTCCAGGGTCTTCTTCATAACGGGAGCGAATCGCAGCTCGCTCTCCGTGTGAAGCGACGGCATCGTGTGCTCGAGCGAGTTCAGCTGGTGCAGCACCTTAATAAATAATCAATGAAGCAATTTTAATTTTTTTTAAAAAACTGCTTGCGCTCTACGTCATGATTATTTCCCATTCCCGATCGGTAATTGTTGACGGGATTGTTCGGTAGATAGAAAAAAGGAAAATTGAGATAACTGGAACATTCGCACTACACCACAGCTACTTCCTTTCTCTGGTCCAGGGTTCGGCAGTCTAGCCAAATCATGCAGAATATAACAAAATCATAAGTTTAAGATTGCCGGAACATTCGCGCTACATCGCTGCTATATTCCATAACTGTCCCAAAATATGGCAGTTTTGCGGCCGCCGTGTTTGAGAGAAACAATGCACTATAGAGATGACCGGAACATTTGCGCCACACGATCCCTACTTCCCCTTTTCGATCACCGCGTTCGCAATTGTAGAATCGGATTGGATCCAACAACAGGAACAACTACAACAACAACAAAAAAACTACAGAAACAGCCAGCAACAATCGCGCCACACCACTGCTACTTCTTCTGCGCAACCCCTTGCTGGCAATATTCCGACCGTGGGTTTTATCAGAAAATTCAAAAATTTATCCCCACCATGTAGCCGTTACATCCCACAACGCCATTATTGCTCCGTCCTGACAAAAAAAAGCTTGCACTCTGAACGCTCACCATCTGCTTGCAAAACCAACTACCCCGCTAAATTAACCATACCATTTCGCCCGTGTTCCCAGTGTTTCATCATTATTACATATCTGTCACTTTATTCAATATTCTCTTGGCAAAAACTGAAAACCCTCACCTTCTTCCTGCTAGCGAGCAACTCCACGCCATTGGCCGAGTCGAGCAGACGGTTCGAGAACCTACAAGGGGGGAGTACGGTTAGTGGAGGATACGGTATGCCACTCGTGTCAATCTTCTTACCCGTATATAACTTGTACCATTCGGCACCTGGAGCATTCGAGCTACACCATTGCAACATACACTCAGCAAGAACTATTCATGCAATACGTTGTTGTTCTCCTTCTCAACTTGACAAAAATACTAAAATATCTTTAATGTATGTAAATTCTACGGTATGCTGATCGATATCTCAAAACTACCGTAATCTACTGTATTATTGCCAGCCCAAATATACCGTACTTGATGGCTCCATCGATGCGCATCTGGGTGACGTCCACCTTGCGGTACACCTCCTCTATCGTCTCCTCCTGGCGGTCCCTGCAATTATTGATCATATTTTGTGGTCAATGCCGGAACATCATTGGATGGTGCAACCCAATCCCTATGTTGAATTGAGAGTATAGCACGAAATCGTCCGGTCAAACATATTTTTTTGTTTACGAAATATGTGTCATTTGTTGGTGTTTTTACCGCCGAACGCAACTCCAATACACAAGCCAATCCCTCTGGAATATACACAAATCGTGTAGCGCACAATCACCAGGCCGCCTACTTATTAGAGAATACTCATGGTCCAGACTCCCATTAATCCATCGTTCCCGTGGTGTTTCACTACGTCCTCAGTACCAAACCCCCTTAGGGGGGGGCTACCGTAATCTACCGTACCTAGCCTCCTCCAATTCAGCGTGTTTCCTCAGCCTTCCTGCTCTACCATACTCAAACTCCCCAGAACAGTATCTACAGACCCTCAGGTACCGTAATCTACCGTATTTCTTAGCTCAAGTACCATAACCCTACAGTATCCCTTCCTAGTAGGAGGGCTCCTACCGTACCTAGCCTCCTCCAACTCAGCGTGCTTCCTCAGCCGGCTTGCCTCCAGCACGCGCGCCGCCTCCTCATACGCAAGGTCGATTGTTGCCTGAGAAATATTTAATTATTATTGAATTGATTATCTAATTAATTGTTATATTAATATTTTTTAACAGCTTCCGAACAACAATCACTCCAAGCGAGGGCTCGCAATAATAATGTAGCGAGGCAACGCGCAACTACCTGTGCGAAATTAATAACTATTTGCATTCGAAGCTGTGGAATTATCAGCACTCGCAAAAATCGTCAGAGATATATGCGAAAAGCGAAACCAGGATCTGCATTAGGATTTGAAGTTACGATATACAAACATGGACTATTATTACCGCTCCAGAAATATAATTTTAATTAGTTTCCCAATATCTTTCACTTCAATTATCACGCCCAGACGAACAACGCTCGTTATCAAACGACCGTGAAACCCACAACAACTTGCTCAATTCAGGTACCGAAAAGCGCCGTTTCTTAGTCATTTTGAGCAATAAAACCAGTAAATAATATTAAAAACATAATAATTAAATATAAATACCTTAGCATTCTCAAAGTGCATCATGAGCGTCGAGGCGCGGTCCGCCTCCGAGTGCCACGACTCCAGCGCCACGCTCCACTGCAAGAATAATAATAATAATTTAATTTAATTTATCAGTTCTCAATGAGCACCCCCAGTTCTACATTCATGCATAATTAGAAGGGGAAGCTGAGTAATAGCGTTGAATACACTCCCTTTCCGCTCTCTCCTTGGCTACAGAACTACAAAGAACAACTACAAAAATCCGAACATGGCAAACTCAAGTTCCAAGTCTATTACAAGACACACACGTGACCCAAGGGGACAATGCTTCCTGGTGTTCTCCAGATAAACAACAAACAACTTCCATCTTCGAATCGTATCTACCGTATGCTACAGAACATTCCGAGAATTTAGCAATTCAGTCCTCGATACCTCTACCCTACCGTACCACCATACTTTTTCGTAACTACCGGGCCGGTCATCAGACCACTATATATTTAATAGAACCTGTTGTCAGACCGCAATATATTCACAATAAAATCGGATTTTGAGCCACTAAACCTCTGCTATTACTGTCAGACCACTATATATTTTGGGTGCTCGGTATGCAATGAAAATGTATGCGTACCACCACACTATAAACTCAGTCAACGATATCCCTCCCCTTCCTACCGTACCTTGTTGGAGACGTTCTCCATCTTGAGGACGAGCTCGTTCGAGATCGCCTTCACCACCACGGGCGTCACGTCCACGATCTTGTGCGAGTGGTGCTCCGAATCGAGGCAGTTCCTGGAATAAATAATAATAATTGTAATATTAATAATGATAATAACGAGTTTTTAAAAACCCCTTGTAAGATTAGCGCTGCACGTCCTCTATACGGATCGGTGTTTTAGTGCGTTGTCGATTGTTTTCTGATTCGATGCGAAGTGAAATTCGATAAAAGCATATCTCGGTTTCACCATCCCATCAGTTCATGTTGGCAATGGCCAACTCCGATGCTCTTTCCATTTTGAATCAGTATACCAAAAAATCTATTTTGCGTAATCATCACGAAAATGACAGCACATTGTTCCTCAATCCAGTCACCTTTAGACCGTGAAGCTCTGAACCTATTCACATTGCCTTTCCAGCATCCAAAAAACAATATTTGGAATTTCATAGCAACATCATAGCTAGATCAGGAACGAATCACCGACGCGTTCGCGGTTTTACGTCAATAATCGCCTTGCGTTTCGCAGACTTTCAAATTATTCGCAATTGATCGCAAACTTACCCACATACACGCAAGGCTCTTCCAGCCTCCATACAATATCAAAACCACCTAGTTCGCGGTTTCACAGCTATCCTAATAGCCTTAATATCTAGCCTGCCACAATAAATCCGTACTTCACTTGCTGATCACAATCATTCCCAACTGCACGCGCGAATCTCGCTTCTCGCATACCGCACCATGTAGTGCAGCCGTTACACTTCACATTCCCTGCCACTGCACTCATTTCTCGCGCGCTAATTTATGGCAAACATTACAAGCATTTAGTTCGCTGTTTCACTGTTACCCTAAAAGCCTTTCGTCTCTAATATAGTCCAATGGACCGGAGATACTCTTAAAAGAAATATCATAAACTGTCTCACCTGCCCGCGAGGGCCTCACACCCTGCACACAGCACCAGATAGGGCAGTCTTATAAGTTGCTTGACGCATCATGCCCCTACCTGTCACACCCACTTTTAGCGCATTAGCAAGCATCTAGTTCGCGGTGGTTTCACTGCTACTCTAATAGCTGGTATCTCACCTGCAAGCCAGTGCCTCACACCCCGCACACAGCACCAGATACGGCAGTCCGTGGGCGGGGCACAGCACGCGACGCACCTCGCCCGCCCGACCCGTCTTCTCCAGCTCATCGTACGACATCACCTGTAATCAGGGGGGTAATCGATATACGGCCTACCCCATATCCCTGCAAAAAAAAATTTCCTACTTCCGCTCGCAACCACACGATTGATGATGTACAGCCTGATTCAAAAAAAATCACAGACCCTAACACCAGTTCTCCGTTTCACAACCTCATCAAATCCATTTGATTTAGCAGAGCACCGATCGAAGACACGAGGCTGACCAAGCAACCCAACCATAAACCAACCACTTCTAAGGTTACAGTATCAACCACGATTCCGGCTATTGTACCCACTAAATACAGTGCCCTCATATACCGTACCTCATCTTCCTCAGACCATATTCCCCATGATACCGTACCCTATCCATGTAGTCTACCGTACCTCATGTCCCACGAACAATATTACTAAATACCGTCCCCCATACGACATACAATAAGGCTACCGTAACCATAACATCTCTTTAGACCACCGTACCTCATGTCCCTCGAACATCCGCATGTCCTTGTGCGCCTGGAGGCAGTTGGGGCAGAGGTCGGTGCCGCACTGGCGGCAGTAAGCGACCTGGACATTCATTAATTGTTTTAATTGAAATAATCATCATATTCTTCATTGAACGATAGACCAAGGTCGTATTGAAACGATTGCACATCCAGCCGTCTTGTACACGGTTTGGAGCACGAAAATGACAGGCAAATCGCTCACTTCTAATATTTTTTCGAAACAAAAATAATATTTATTAATTAATTAAATTAATATAAATTACCGCAGGCAGGTCGGACTTGCATGAGCGGCAGTTGCGCTCGGCCGGCGTGTCGCCGGAGGCAGCGTTGCGAACCTGAACAGCATCGATAATAATAACATTATCATTCTGTCGGAGGTATCGAGACAATATTGATAAGCGTGGATGAACGTTGATTAAACAGCATCGAGGAACACGAAGTCGCCGCTAACAATGAGTTGGAGTCGCGCTCATACTAATAGTTATGGATCGATATCGTTATGACATCGATAATGATGATATTGTCCTGAGGTCCAGCCCGTCGATCGAATCGATCAACGCGAATCAACGTTAATTAGACAACATCTAGGAACACGAAATCACAAGCTGTCTACATACAAAAATATTGTCGAATTATACCCATGATCTTTAATAATTATTTTTTTAAACCAATGTTCCAAGAATCTACTGACAAGCAAGTTTCGGCAGCTTTCTATAGTACCCCTCGAAACGCCAAGTCACAATGAGCCTTCATCTAAAAATATTGTCGATTTGTCCCCATACAAAATGAAGTTCAGCGATCTCCGACCACTCGTTGGTGACTTTGCCATCCCCCGTAACACAAATGACCCGTGCCTTTTCACTACGTGAATTACACTACGTCATCAGTTAATTGGGCACTTTTACGCGATTTTTTTTAGCAGAAAACTGGTTAGGTTGCCATAAATCTCTCCTATTATCACTGACGCCGTCAACTTACAAAGTCAATGAGCATGGAGTGCACGAAACGGATGTCGTTGCCGACGTGAGACTCCTGCGCGCACGTCGGACACTTGATCACACCAGGAGGAGTCGGGCTGCAACGAATAATTATATTTAAGTGATAATATTCCTCCAGCGAGATTCTTGCCCCACTGTGTGATTATATTCTCAAATATTTCGAATCATTTGATTCGTCTCGCAGGTAATGTAGCAGAATTTATACCAATTTCCCAGTGAAGTTCCCGTTCCACAGAGTGTTCACATTCTCATAATTTACAGCGCATCTAATCATACCGTTGCACCCGCCCAAAAAACAAATAAAGGTGTAGGCAAAAACACTGCAGAAACGAATTATGTTGCAATCTGAATTTAGTGTTTCTGTTTTGAGCATTAGAGAAAAAAATGTCTCTAGTTTCACTGATCGATCACTTTTCATGTCAAAAATCCCTCACTAAACAACTCAACCTCCGCCTCTTCCTGGATACTCCCGATCCCTATGGCAACGCAGTTCCATGGATACTTAGAGATCTCTCAGATGGGAAAAACTACTCAAGGAGGAGGAGGGAAAAGGACAGAGAAGAAGAGGAGGAAAGGCGACGTGTCATGAGACCCGCAGGCTAAAGCATTTTAGTATACGTAGATCAAGAGAACAGATACTGTACGATCATTTCAGACAATGTGTAACTAATATTTCAGAGAAGAGACAATTAGTACAGAAAAACTCAAGAAAAGATTGTAGCTATTTTCGAAAATACAAAATAAATATTAAAAAAACCCACCGATCATTGCTTGCTCTCTCTTGCAGCACACAGTCCGTTGCGGCGATGCGCTTCTCGAGCTCACGAGCCTTTAAATATTATTTATTTAAATATTTAAATAATTAAAATAAATATTAAAATAAAAGTACCTTGTCTCTCCTCCCATCGAGCTGGGCGATAATGCAGTCCTCGCACATCGAGTGCAGGCAGTCGAGCACTCGCGGCTGTAATTTTAATATTTTTAGATAATTCATATAAATATTTTAATTACTAAAATCCTGGCACACTGCGGTTTCACGCTCTTTTCATATTGGGAGTCGCGCGCTAGGGCCTAAATTGCCCCTAGTTTACGGCCCGCGTGAGAGTCGCCGCGAGGGGGGCGAGGCTTAATTAGGTGAATCAGGGTGCACGCGCGCGCGATTCTCGTCTTTCATTCTTTTCCCCTCGTACTTTCTCGCTTCACGCGCTGTACTATTTCCGAAAAATCAAGTAACATTCAATCTGAAGCAGAACAATGGCACACTCAAGTTTCACGTCTATTACAAGTCACACGCGTTATCTGATTGGACAGTACTTTATAAAGCCAGTCCTCAATGCCCCTCCACCGTGCTCCTACCGTACCTTCCGATAGTCCCTGTGGCAGTAGGGGCACACGCAGCCGTCCTCCTCCGGCATCATCTCCGTCTGCAGTAGAGGCGAGCTCGCGCCCGAGTCCAGACGGCCTGCAAATCGATAATTAACCATCGATCAATAAAATTGCGAGCGAAATACCCCATTCACACAATGACAAAATTTATTTGCTTGGATTAGTTTCTCAAATCATGTGGTAATTCTCGACCACCACAATTTCAGTTTCAGCCTCTACTGATACGGGAGACACTCCATGGATTTCAGTGAATGAAGCTTATATAAAAAACCTATCCACACAATTTCAGTTTCAGCCACTGCTTCTACTTATTTCGGCATCCGAGCATTTCAATAAATGGTGAGTATCTCCCAAAAAAAACCGTACAGCTAGTAGATTTTCAGCTTCCGACAACTCAATAAACGAATCTCCCACTACATACCAGCATCAGTCGTGTTTCACAAATAATCTAAAACTTCGTCACCAATGACCGCAAAAAAATTAATCGCACTATATTGATACCCCCTTCTATCGTGTTTCATCCCATAATCATATTAGAACATTGCTCACCAATGGCCGCGCTGCTCGCTCTCGTGGACGAGTGCGCGTCGCTGCCGGGCGCGCGGCTGCCGCTGCGCTGCAGCGGCGACTCACGCGAGTCGCCTGAATTTATCAATTTAATAAATAATAATAATATTTATAATATTACTAGACTTAGAATTCCCTCAAAGTCATTGCATTTTTCAAGTTATTGATATTTTCTAAGCAAAACAAGTAGGCGTGATTGGCTAGAGCAA
Organism: Pristionchus arcanus; assembly: GCA_900490705.1. NCBI lineage: Eukaryota > Metazoa > Nematoda > Chromadorea > Rhabditida > Neodiplogasteridae > Pristionchus > Pristionchus arcanus. The sequence goes on from LS485753.1 coordinate 317,270, forward strand.
CCCCGCGCAAATCAGCTGACCCGCTCGCGGAACACTGATTCACCGAGCGCGCGCCTCTTTCAACACTTGGAGTTCTTATCTCATCCCTATTACGAAATTCAAAGATACCCATCAAATTTTGATCTCTAATCATTCATTTTTCAACCCCCTTGGATTTCTTGCAATTAGCAAATTATTAAACCGCCCCGGCGAAATTGTGTTTCACCCTCACCCCCTAACTTGGGGTTTCATTACTCATCTTAATCCTAGAATCTTACCGGTTCCTCCTAGATCTCCCATCAGCGAGGCCGTCTCCTCTGGCTGGTCTTCGTCGACCAATTGCGTCTTGTCCACAAAGACTGCAAAATACATACTTATTTATTTAAAGAAATTAATTTAAATACATTTAAATATATTTAAATAATTTAAATTAGCACTCACAGAACTTGGAAATTGGCTGGGCCGGCCCGCTAGACTGGCTGAGCTTGCGCACTTCGTGCGGCGGACTGCAAATTAATAATGAATTTACTAATTAATATATTAATTATCACTTTAAAAATAGGTCAAAACAATAACATATTTAAGAAAAGGAACGCGCGCGTGAACACTTTCACCGTTCAAGCGTGAAATCTGGTAGGGGGTGGCTTTAATCATGCTCATTGAGCGGTAATCCCAGGCGGGTTCGACGAAGCGGAATCGTGACACAACGCGGGAAAACAACAACATCAGAGCTAATAAAGTCGTAAAGTGAGCGCAAAATCGACGCTTGCACTCGCCGAATCGAGCGATTGCTCCTGTAATTAGGCGCACAAAGGGGAGGGCTTCGGACGACGCAGGGTGAGTGCAGGTTCGCTGCGTAGCTGCTTTCCCCTACCCGGTCGCGCGAGCGGTGCGCCGATACGCAGCCGAGGAGAGACGAGAGCGGCCAGACAGACAGAGTACCCGCCTCGTACCCAGAGCGGCTCAGGGTGTGCAGAGACGCAGAGGGAAGCGGAGGGGAGAGGTTCCCGCGTGGAAAAAGCGGAAAGCGCGCCCATTTAAAATTGGGGAAACGGTAAGAGTTTGCCAATATTTTCGAGCAACTGCAATAAAATTATTAATTCCATAGAAACCATTTTGTTGATTGATTTTTAAAATATAAATATTTTTTTTTAAATTTCGATGCTCAAGAATCTTCTTTCTATTACAGAAATATCATTTTTTTCCATTTTTATTGAAACAGAGACAAGGCTACAATTATTATCGACGTGCTATCTTATCTCTTGAAGCAGAGCTGTACCGCGAATGCAACATGACAGGGAAAATCTGAGAAATGACATTCGGAGGAATTTTTAGTTCGAAATGCCCTCAATTATTTTCTAGTATTTCAACACCTCGCTGATAAACCAGATCTGTCTCACAATCAGCTATTCAGTCAACCAGACACCAACCTTCTTCTCATATTCAGTAAAAAGCACGGACACTAAAAAATAAAAGTACACCGAATAAATTCAGATATGAATACGAGCGGACAGGAAAGAGCCTACTATTTATTAGTCTTAAATTATTATTATACATTCGTTTTCCCGATCGCAACGAAACCTTCTCGATTGTCCAGCAATCATACCCTAGCTGAAACCTCAACTCCAATTCTGCAAGTTTCGAGAGGAGTTTTGAAAGGGTATTTCGACAGCCTCATTGATGCGCAATCACTTTGTTCACAAGTTGCACTTTCTTCCTTCTACAAACCCCTCAAATTCCCACCAACAGAAACTAATCCACCCCTTTATCACCTCCTCATCCCCACACCTCTCTGTGTTTCTGCGTTTCCTTTCATCTCCAGCAGCAACAACTGTTATGCAATCACCCATACAGAAGGGCTCCTTCTCCCTCCCGATCCTCCTCCCGGAGTACCATCGTCTCTCTCATTTCACAATGCTCTCTCGTCGGTCAGAGAAGCGAGAGATAATGGGAAAGTGAGAGAGTCAGACCAGTCCTCCTCTCGGTAGAGTGACCATCCCCCTCTTGCAAATTGTAAAACTTTCCCAGAGCTCCCCCATCGGCCTTCCCTTTATCAGTCTCTACTCTTCATCTTGTTCGCTGTATCGCCAGTCAGAGCCAGCTAGAGACAATTGGGAATGAAGAGAGCTCTCCTTCATTCTCCTCATCCTCCTTCGCAATCACAGTGATTGTAACGGAAACATGCGAACAAGATAGAGACAGGCAAGGAGATGAGAGCAATCAATGGGGGGGGGGGGGAAGGTCGGCTAATTGTCGCATCAGGTAAATTGGGATACCGTAACCCGGCGGAGCCAGAGCAATCTTGACAGTTTTGATCACACAAAAATCTCTAACTCCACACACAGATGCTAATGAATCATGAACGCATCCCTTGGACGCAACTCGAGGATTCTACGGCGTTTTCAACTGTCTAAAATAGTTCATCACCGATTCTATTATTCCCCTTACAGTACCCCCTTCAATGTACAACTCCTTGCTTCAGATTCCTCCTCCTCTTCTTCTAGGATATCGTTCACTTCATTCACTCCCTTTTAATTTGTGCCCCATCTCCGCCTATAATTCTCCAATTACTCCTCATTGCTCATTCATTGCGGCGGCTGAGAGGGGGAATGAGGAGGTAATCATATCCGACTTCTAGCGAAGAGGAAGACGCGGAGGCAAAATAGCCTCAGGCGTCATCCGCTCTCTCCATTTCCCCTTGTCTCTCGCCAGTCACAGTCATTTATCGGAACTTCTCTGTATTTTGGCCCGAGTTAGGGCCGCTCTGAATGTAAAGAGGATAGGGAGTGAGAATGATAAGGAGGGATAATCTGCAAGAAAAAGCTGGGTAAAAAAACAGAGAAGTGCCCATTTATCCGTTCAAGCCCTCCTAGTCATCGCTGCTGACAAGGAAAGAGATAGATGGGAAGGAGGGGGGAGGGAGGAAGGGGCGGGGCCTCCGCTCTCCCCTCCATTGGCTCCCCCTCTCACTCAAGCTGGAGGGGCGGAGTCGTAAGTGACACTGAGTACCGTAAGCGGAGATAGCGCCGTCTCCCCTTTCCTTCCTTATCTGATAACAGTAAATCGGATCCCTTTCAGTATGAGTGATGCGTATGGTTCAATGCGTTTCATCGTTTTACTGTTTGTCATAGCACTTCTGAAACTTTTAAAGCCTTCTCACTTAATCCATTTCGTTATTTTGTTTCTCAAGAAACACCTCAACTTGATTGCCCATCATCGTTTCCCTCTCATCTCATAATTCATCTGCAACGTGAAACTACCTTATTGCTATCATCGTCCTCGCGCCAATCCCTTGTCTCGTATTCCCGCTGCTCAAATCTCATTTCTGCAACCCCAAGCCAGCTCTATTTTTTCACCATAGCGAATATGTGAACAACTTATTGCGCTCCATTGATTCATCCTACCCATATCTCATCCCTGAAACCGCAGAATGCCATCGCATCCGATGCAACCATTCGACATCGCTTCCCTGATCGGGTCGTGCACCAAGGGTGCGTCAGCATCAGACGCCTCTCGGATGCAGCTCGAGCAGCTCCTGCTCAACGCCACCACGTCATCTGCTGCGGCTGCTGCAGCAGCTGCAGCGCCGCACATGCAACTGCTAGCTGAGGGTACGGTTTGATAGATTATTTTGTCTATTGTATATTCTCAAGACAAATAATCAAATCGTTTTGAATCTGACCAAGCCTTCTAGGTCCCATGAAACTCGCAATCTCATAGTTAGATAGTTTTTTTAAACTTCAGTTGAGACGAATCTACCCATCACAGACACTGCTCAATCAAGCTGTCATAGATTCCTTGAAACATAAAATAGCGTTGGTTGACCTCTGCCTCAAATCAGTCTTATCGAAAACCCCTTTATTCCCACCGAGCTATAGATCCGTTGAAACACTGACATCACAGGCCTCTAATTGTGGTCTCCTCCCCATCACTTATTCTTTTTAATAAATTCCTACAGAAATCAAAATACTTGACTCTGGCCAACCATTGTAGATCCCCTGAAACCCAAACTCTCGTTGCCTCATCTCAACATCTGCAGGTCTCCAATCCCAACTGGCCTCCTCCACCTCACCCCCTCTCGACGGTTCCAACTCCTCATCGTCCAACTCGCCCTCCTCCCCGCACCAGCACCACAGCCACTCGGGAGCACGGTAAGACACCCCATTCCTTCTCCCTGCCAGTAAAGGCGTCTGACTATTCACAATTTTTTTTTATTCATTCCCAAAGGCTCGTCTTCAACCATCGCTACAATCCGCATAGCCTCGACTTTACTCAACCTTTGAAACATGCAATCTCTAGACATAATATTCGTAAAAAAACAAAGTACAAATTCATTAAGCGGTCTCCGTTCGCCCCTACTTTATCGTAATCCTGCAACCTCAGATCGCTTTCTCACTAATTGCATTTTTTAAAACGCGGAATGAAGAAACAATTGGAATATTCGATCTTATCCAGCCCTTATAACTCCTCTGCAACCCCAGATCACCTCCCAACCCCTTACATTTTTACACCACGCGCAACGACTACATAATCGCAATTTTTCGTCTTCACCCGTTCTCGTAACCCCTCTGCAACCTCAGATCTCCACCCCACTCGATGCAGACGCCCCGGCACGCGCAGCACCATCATCCCTACATGAACGGTAACCTCTTTTCTCATTTCCTTCCCTAGCTCAATTCTCGCAACTTGTTCGCTTGTTTGTCGTGGTAGCCAATTCTAATTCCTCAATGACTCGAGATACACTGCCACCACTCATTTTGACCATCTGAATCCTGTTCATCCATCTCTCCCATCAGTCCATCAATCTCTTCATGACCACCTCTTGCCTTCCCCATCTGGCTCATTCCGGATACTCAAATCCGGGCTTGTTCATCATTCTTGCACGCGTGTCCTATTGACTGATGAGCTCATGACATTTCATAGATCAGTTACGCTCCTTGTTAGAGCTGCAAAGTACTGCCGCATGTACTGTGCATTATCCTTCCGCGGTTGAATAAAGAAGGGGGAAAATGATCACCTACTAGGGCACTATCTGATTGTGAGGACATTAATTTTCGTTCTTCCCTGTGGCTTCATTCATATCTGCCAGAAACTTTGCTGTTTCATCATATCCCATTAACCAAGAGGAAGTAAACAAGACGATTTGTTTTGCTTTTTCTCCTTCAAAAACCTAACTATTCCCGAACCATTTCCTCGCTATCATTATCCAGATGTCTCTTATCAGCAAATCTCCTACACATTATCATTCTTATCACTCTCCCATCATCACCCGGCACATCTGTTCCACACCTTCCCCACTTCCGGTAGCCTCCTCATCTCCTCTACTATCACTACCGTACCCCTCCCTTTACGACCGTCGGCCAATTATCTGGTCCCTTTCCCCTCCTTCCACTTCCCCTTTATCAAGTTAACAGCCTCCCTCCCTTTCTCCCAGAGTGCAATATACACCTCGCTCACTCACAATCACGCTCGAAAAGAGAGAGGCAACATAGTGTATTACTACTATCCAATTTGGGCCAATTGCCTTACTCAATCACTTCCCTCGATCCCTTCTATAAGGGCCCATAAAGGGGTCTCGTTCGTCACCTTTAATTTGGGATAAGAGCACCATTTAGGGGAGAGAATGGACTTCATACTTCCCCCTCTTCTCCATTTCATGTTACTTGTTCATTCAGCACTCATTTACGGTTGTCAGAGGGGGACACGATAGGGGACATTAAACGAGATAATGAGTAGGGAGAGGGGAGCGAGTTAGAGAGCGTCTGGCATGAACGCTCAGCAGTCACCTACGTTTAATGACCAATCAGTCAGGAAAGACAATTACCGTATAATTGCCGCACACGCTCATTTGCCACCCCTATCAAAAACGGGTGGCTCTCTCGATTACGTCATCCGAAGTGGGCGAGAAATCGATAATCTACCGTAATCCCTTGCAGTTGACGATGGGGGCATCAGACGCTACCGCACCGCCTTCACTCGAGAACAGATTGGCCGGCTGGAGCGCGAGTTTACCAAGGTGAATTTGCGTTTCAGAATCAGCATTTAGGCTTCTGATTCCAGGAAAACTACGTTAGCCGGAAAACTCGGAGCGAGCTTGCCCTCGAGCTGAACCTCCCTGAGGGCACAATTAAGGTACGTGATGATCTACCAATCAATACTTGCGCTCATTTCGCCACTCATTCACTGTCCCATTTCCTCCCTTCGATCGTAACTTGTCATCGACCATTTTACACACACCATGATTTGCTCTGTGCTCTCTTCTCTTCCATCTCTAAAATTACCGTAATTCGAGGGAGGGTAGAATGGAGATAGAACATGATACGGCCTGGTGCGCAACTTAGCACACTTATCTGCTACCGTAGCCCACTTGCTTAGTGGGTCGCGGCTCGACAAGAGAGATGGATGACATGATTCCATCCTTATTCCCCTCTCCCTCCCTCCTTCCTCATCCCTTCTCGGGGGAATATTATTGGCCTTGTCTTGCTTTCATATACGATGAGGAGGAAATCTCTTAGAGGAGGCGGAGGAGGGAAGAATACATAAGGAGAGGCCGGGGAGAGAGACGGACCAAAACTCCTAAACTGCGTTGATTCCGTCCCGGGGGACTTATTCAAAGTGAATAAGAAGCGACGCGGAGATGAATGATGCCATTGGGGATCCTTCCCCTCTACCGTAATCTCGCGCCTCACTCAGAAAACAATGAGTGCTTCCTTCCCCTTCCGAACACGAGAAACTTCGAGTCACATAGTCATCCATCATAGACCGTGGGCAAATTGGGTATCATGCCAATTGCTCTAATTGAGATGGTTATCAGTAGGGAGCACATCTGCTAATAACAGCTCTGTTATGAGCGAGAGAATAGGAAAGGACTTGCTTTTCTATTACAATGCGCAATCGTCTCTCGATTACTTTGTGTTTCGCATTCACTTCAAGAATTGAACAATGCTAGGCGGAACAATAAGTTTGCGAATGCGGCAAAGCTAATAAAATATCCCTAAATAATCCACTTGCGCATGTCGTTATCGCAGTGTCTGACTGAAAGCAATAACAGGTAGATATAATAAAACAATAGTTCCGCTCTTTGCAGGTCTGGTTCAAGAATGATAAACCCAAATAAATATTCGAGCGTAGATCCAACCATCTTATTCGCCCCCATTGCAGGTGTGGTTCCAGAACCGTCGCATGAAGGACAAGCGGCAGAAGATCGGCGGCCTCCCGTGGCAGCTGCTCGCCCCTCCCCATCTCGCTGCGTACATGCTCGCCGCGACATCGGCTGCTGGTGAGTAGACAAGGCATTTAGAGCAGCAGATTTACGTTTCACTCACTCTACAACACCTTGGAATAGCATGATTCTGCAATAACGTTGTCGTAAATATTGGGAAAATTAGATATACACTTTGGTGACTCAAATTGCTCTCAAAAATAGTAAATCACAGAGAGCACTAGTGAATTTGGGATGTACATCTACAAAAACTATTCAAAACTCATCAATTCGCAAGATTTTGCATATCACTGAATTTGCGGTTTCAACTATTCCTCAAGAGCATGGTAGTGAGTGATCCAGCGATTGGAGTGGAGGTTGACAAGAATAAAACAATATTTCCCAGCCGGCTCGTTGTCCAACAACATCAACTCACGCGACATGTGGAACCAAGCAGCGGCCTTCGCTTACGCCACCAATCCGTGAGTCTCCTTCTTCATCATTCAGAAGGAACTATTGCCCAAGGTCCCGTATGCTCCTCTGAAGCATCGGCCAAACAATTTATCTCCGAAATCTGCATTTCCCATCACTGGCCACTCAGAGCTCATAACTATCAGCTCAGGGCCAACTCAGTAACCCCCCTTCTTTGCAGAGCCCTCGCCGCCATGAACTCCTCCTTCGGTGCTCCCGGCAGCACTCCTCCCGGCTCCCTGGCCCCTCTCATTGCCTTCCCCACTCCCGAATTCTCCGTGGTAGTCAAGCCAGCCTCACGGGAGCCCTCGCCCAAGCCCGAGGCACTTTCCGCTGCAAACAGCATTCCTTCGTCATCGCCTTCCCAGCTAACGCCGGTGGTCAAGCCCGAGCCCACGACACCCTCCGATAGCTCAACCCAATGAGCCGGCTGGCACCATAGCTACCGTAGTTTGCCCCATTTCCTTCCTCCTTCGCTTCCTCCAATTTATCTGTATCAGCCCTTTTTCCATCTCTTCCCCTGTCACCATCCAATATCCCATAAATATCTAGGCTTCTTCTTCTTGAATTCGCGTGTGATTTAGAGTTGTGCTTACCCTCTATTTCTCATCAAATTTACTCCCCGTCGTTTTGCCATTTCCAATCAGGCATTATTTATCCACCATCGCTTCCCTGCTAACTTCAGTCATTCCCGTTGCCCGTTCTCTCTAACATATTTTTGAGAAAAAGTTACAGACGCTGTTTATTCTCACTTTACAACCCATAGTATTTATCTGTGAATATGCGCCTTCTGTCCAATCTGGTCCATTGCTAATCGAAATGATAAGAGATAAACACTGTTGATGCTAGCACTGATTAACACAGACCACAAGCCGAAACGTCTCCACAATGGACAACATTTTCCGTACGAACACCAGTAGCTTTCCAAGCTATTGGAAAGAGCTTCGGTCACTGATCACAGTCATAATGACAGAACAAAGGCCCATGATCCACTCCCGATGGCTCCTTCTGGTCCGGATTATCCCTTCATTCGTTCCACTTCAGATGATCTATCGATGAGGCAGGCTGGCTACAAGCCTCTCCGGCTAATCACAGCATGTAAATTAGCCGTCGCGTAGCGAATGAGTAATGCCACGGCACTCCATCTTGGTCGGCTGGCGGGTGAGAGATTAAGACGCGCCCTGGCCTTCCCTCTTCATTCAATGTCTTGTCAGGCAGACTGCCCGAGAGATCATGCAAATGGGGGAGAGTCTCTCGCCCTCCATCCCAATCCTTATTGAGATGCAGTCAACAGGCAGCTGCACTCTCTCCATTCAATCTCAAATGAGGGAACGAAGGGATTGGCAAGCCTCTGATTGACTTCTCGATACAATACAATGGATGAAACTGTATCGGGGTTCGAGTATTGAATAGTTGCTGTTACTACAGTGCCCATCGAACTGCAGTCTTTATATAAGTAAAGGAATAGATTGGCAGTCCCTGATTGACTCCTCCATACAATACTGAAGAAAATGTAGCAGGACTTAATCAGTGTTAGTTGTCTGACCGGCGAGATAACATTCGCGATCGAGAGGCTTTGGCCATAAGCACAAACCAATCACACGACCTTGTTTCAGCCCGATCCTGTCCGAGATTGGAGCAAGAAGAACAAGCTATTTATTACAAACCACGGGAGATGAAATCTCCCCTCATTCTCCCGATCGCGCGCGCTTTCATCTCATATCAATCCCCGCTCTTGTCGATTTGGTTCACAACCACTTTCCATTTCAAATCGAATCTCCCTCTCGCCCGCCCGCCCGGGGCCATTCTAATTAGGTAGAATTTACTCGACTGTGCATCAATTAGTCGATCCGGGAACCATTTTCTGGTCATTTTCAAGTACCGCTGATCGGGCGGACATTTTGTTGCTCTTAGTTCAGCTTCCGTTTCGCAGTTATTTCGCGTATCCCGGCATTCACAAGCTCTCAGGGCATTTATGGATGATAGGACATTCCTCAATATCTCTGATCGGCAAAGTTTTCGTGACCCCGTGTGGCAATAAATCACTCGCTACACGCTCATAGGCCTCCTTTCTCTCGGGAGGGCTCCTTTCATCTCCTTTTCACAGTTGTTACGCCCTTATCGCGCAATATCACACCGTAAATGGGCTCGCTTTCGTGTCCGAGAACACAGCCAAAACATTGCCGCATTTATATGGCTACCGCAATAATGACAAAGCGACAGCGCCGGCTTGGGCCCAGCGGATTGTATTGATATACAGCGTGTTGTGAACTTTTCAGAGCCTTTGATGCATCATAATCACCGGTACTGACAAGGATCTCCTCAGAGACAAATGAATCGGGTGCGTGGTGATTGCTCAATGAGGGACCAACCATAGATATCACAGATATCAGTGGCAATAATCCTCTCGCAAATCGGAAGTGTCTTCGCTGGTAAAGTTACGAACGGCCTGATTGATACTGAATTCTCACAGAGTAAGTCAGGAAAAGATGGTGTTGAAACCCAAATCCATCTGTCAGCATGCTTCTACGATAAGCCCGTTGACATAATCTTGCTTCTCGACGGCTCGGGCTCCGTTGGCGATGACTCCTTTGCTAGTCAGGTAAACAATTAGCCGTCTGTCAATACCGTTTTGCTTCTTCTTCATTTACTTCTACAAGTTAATGTTGTCGGCTTTAACATCCAACCTGTCTGATCAAAGGGATATCAGGAGTAATCGAAACCCCTGTGCACCTTTGTGAAATTGTTATCCGTTGTCCTTGTTTGCTCAGATCAACTTTGCCCTCCTCTTCGCACGTCGTCTGAACATCTCCGAAGACGGCGCCCGATTGGGTGTCGTCCAATACTCGGACGAGGTCCGGACGGAGATCGAACTCGGGCAGTTCAACGATCCGAGACAAGTAAGAGTTGTGCTTCAATTGTTCTTCAATAGCAGAAGATTGTGTGATACAACAATGGTCGAAACAAAGTGATAGATTACAAAATCATTATTACGAGTTACCGTATTCCCTCTTCCTGTTAGAAGTTGCAATTGACTCAATGGGATTTCGGTAGAGTTACAATATCTCCTTTTTCCAGCTAGAAAACGCCATCGAGCGCATGTCGTACGTCGGCGGCGCCACACACACCGGCAACGCCCTCGACCACACGCTCAAGCACGCATTCGTGGGTGCGAATTATCTACCCGATCGATAATTATCAATTGTCTAGCGATCCGCAAATTATTTTTTTTATTTTACAACATCTGTCTCGAAGTCATCACACCTCCTCACATGCAAGCAAACTTGTAATAAATGTGAAACACATAATCACATTGCATGAGGATAGATTCACTCAACCTCAATCAATCAATTTCTTCAGAATCTACCAATCAATAAATTCAGGCGCGCGAGGCGGAAACGTTCCCAAGATCGTCGTGGTGCTAACTGACGCACAGTCGCAGGCAAGCCATTCATTCTCCATTATATTTTTGGAACCATCTCATCACAAGATACTATCAACCAAACCCAGCAAGCATTTATCTCTAAACTATGAAGCACAACTCTTCCAGGACAGCGTACTCTTGCCTGCACAGAGGCTCAGAGATGCCAACATTACAGTGTATGCAATCGGAGTCACCAATCTTGTCAACGCAGGGGAGCTCAATGAGGTCAATAATAATCAAAAATATTTAATTAAATAATTAAAATATTTTCAAAATTCAGATCGCTGGACACGCATCACGAACATTTGCTGTGCAGTCACTCGAGACACTGGACAAACCCTTGGTTGACTCGATCACACTTGATATGTGTGCCACAGACTTCCGTGAGTCAACAACAATCGTGCCAGTCTACTGGTGTCTATTGCGCAACAGCTACTATTCAGTCTATTATGATGGCTGTCTCTGCCTTTACTCCTTTGGGGAAAAACTAATCGATAATCACAGGTCCCGGCGAGCCTGAGATAATCTGTGGACCCGATCACATTGGAGTGCGCGCCGCTACAAAGCAACCCTTTGATGGGTTCGTGTTCGTACAGGTATGGCCCCACTACAGTACAATCAGTCTCGCATACAAAATGTAGCTATCGATCAAGCGTAGCCTCAAATACGCAAACAAACTCGGAACTTAACGCTATCAATCAATAATCTCCCACACAGGACCACTTCCACGATGTGGAATGCCGCGCCGGGGCGATGGACTTTGACGACTCTCGCATGATCTCGCTCAATATCCCCTTCAACAAGTGCAACGTGCACCGATATCGATCCGTACTAAATAGCTAATTAGCTTAATTAATTAAGTAATCAAAGGTCGAGCCGCGGGGAATCTTCGTCGAGACAACCATCGTATTCATGTTTCACATGACGTCAGATTTTCGAAAATGAACTACCTTACTCAATACTTAATTCAGATTCATGACCCAGGTGGACCACATGGTCAAGATTCAGTGCTTCTACATGGAGGCTGACAAGAATGTATCAAACGACTTGGAAGTTAGGTAGTCGCAAATATAAAAAAATACTATTAAAAATTACGAAATTCTCAAATATTCAGCATGATCCCGACTCTATTCCGCGATGCAATGTATGAAATGCCTACGTGCTATTATACACTTCGCAAAGGGTCCGCGGACGGACCCGAAATCGACTATGCACAATTGGGAGACGAAGTTTACCATAGGTATTTCGCAATACGCCAAAAAAAAATGTTTTAAACACATTTAGATGGGAATGCCTAGAGCGGAACGCCGCCTACGACGTCTTCGGAATGCTCGTGCACTCGTGTTACGTCGATAACGGACTAGGAGACAGGGTGGACATACTAGACGCCAAGGGGTGAGCCGCATCTGATGCGAAATATCCCGAAAAACAAGGCAAATGACAACGCACTACGATTTTATAGCCACAAAGCTTCATTCACGCACTCGATCAGAAATTTTCGGTCATATTTTCAGGTAGAATGGCGCTGAGAAGCGCTAATGACAGTGGGAATAAGCACTCACAGGCCTCCGAAGAGATTGTAGTCGCAATCCCTCATGAAGGGAGGCGTCTCACGGTTCTGTTCGTCGGCCATACCTGTAGGGCACGTTCACGTGATGTAGATCAAACGAAATAATTTAAAGAAAAAACAACGAAACAAAGGAGCGAATCGATAACAAACAAAACCTGAAAAATTCGCACTTGTAAGCGCGGAACGAGTGTCACTTGAAGTGCGCAAGCAGTATTGATTGAAATTTTGAAAAATACAGTAACCTTTTCATCATTATTGGTGTAAATATTCTTTAAAAAAATACTTCTCTCGATAAGAATAATTTATTTTCTCTATTTATATTCAGGTGCGGTTTAGATCCTGTCCTTCTCGAAACTCCCGATTATGCGGATAATCTTCGCCTCGCTTTCAAACCGTATCACGTCTTCAAGTACGCAGACAAGCCTGTGTTGCAGTTCCAGTGCCAGGTAACAACGAGGATCACTAAATGTCTGCTAGTGGTGCAAATATTATTCTGAACGGATTGCATCTTACCTTTAGGCCATCGTGAAACATATCTGATGGCTAGATTTTCGCCGAATTTGATCTTCAATTGATCAGAGAATTGGATGACCATTGGACTACTGTAATCTTCTGTATTGAAATGGCTCCTCTAGTAGGGTTGCTGGTTCGAGATCGGTTTCGTTACTACGGCGCGGAGGGGCGGTATGCAAAGAGGATGAGAAATTCCCGCACCTCAAACAAAGGGAGAGGATAAACTCTGGTGTCCGCCCACAAGTTGGAATCAAGTAGAAATGAGATTCCAAGTTGGAATCAAGTACAGTACCCCTGCCCCATTCCCACAAGTTGGAATCAAGCACCGGGAGCCTGTTTACATACCCGAAATTTTGACTGTACTAGAATTAAAAGACAGACCCCTCAAGCGCACTTTGCGCACAACAACATTTTCAAGTTTGGACATGTTTTCATCGATTGAATTTCTGTTTTACTTTACGGAGTGTATTATATTCTGCGTCAATTTCTCATAAATTATATTGATTGGAGTTCCTATAATGCTATCAAAGGTGAGCGTTTATCAGTTTGAACGAGATTGCAGGGAAGAAAGAGAATGTTTTCCAAATATTGGACGTTTCTATTA
>LS485753.1:331244-365858 GCA_900490705.1 Pristionchus arcanus
TGTAATGACTGTAATACTCTTTTCTTGTAAATCACGTTTTGATTGTCATAAAGCAAATGCGCCGCACTAGCAGTTGAATAGTAATGAACATGACACAACACGATACCGAATGAGAGAAAACTACCGTAACCCGCTCCCCCGCTCAAAGATCCCACAAGTTGGAATCAAGTACTTCCCACAAGTTGCCATCAAGCTTGGAGGCAACTTGTGGGAGTACTTGATTCCAACTTGTGGGCGGACACCAGAGAAGGGAGGAATGGGAGAGAAAGAGGGTTGCGGGATTTTCGCACCCTCTTTACATACCGCCTCGCTCGCGCGGGATTGCCGATACCGAACCTGCAACCCTATTCTCTACTATCAGTCCGAATACAATTCTGATCAAGAGTTGGACGTCCATTAGCTGAGATCTCAACAGCAGTTCCTTTCCATAACCAGGCTCCTGCTCTCGATACAGTAGTTCACAGTTAGGCTGCAGTGGTGGCTCAGATATAGACGTTCCTAGCTCCATAGCCCCGTTTCCGACGTTGGTCGTCCATCAGTGAAGATCTACCATAGTTCCTTACCAACACCCCTTTCCCACTCTGCAGATCACCCTGTGCATCAAGTACGACGGCGGCTGCACTGGCATCACTCCTCCGCAGTGTCCCGCCCCGCCCACCTCTAACCAGCTCCGCAGGCGCGTCAAGCGGGTACGGTAGCCGAGATTTCGTTATTGATTATTTTTATTACACATATAATCAATCAGGATCCATTACAAAGCCTATCCAACTCGATACTTTGGATAGTTCCTGAAACATATTCAGATAGCATCAAAAATTCTCGAATTCAATCGGTATCATTTCCCGAGCTCTACCCACAACCCCCCTTTTCAGCAAGCAGCAGACTACCGTCAATCGCTAATCTCCGACGAGGAGGGCGTCCGTCACGCCACTCTCGACGTCTTCACCAAGGCCATCACCATCCTCGAGAAGGCCCCGCGCTGCTCCGGGGATCAATCGATAATCACCCTGCCTACCGTAGCCCTGATCACGGTGTTCAATGTGGCAATCGCACTGTGCACCGCGACCATCTGGACACTCGCACTGCGGACCAAGTTCCGGTCCCGGCTCCAGCTCATTGGGGCTTAATAATAAATTTACACTAATTAGAATCTACACATTTCACACACTATCTCGCTTCTTGAAGATAATTTCAAGACAGTTGGTCTACCTTCTATCAATGTCCTATGTCACATACAGTATGATGATGCTGGGGTCCAGTGGGACACCTTGGCTGCAATTTTGAGAGCGATTTGTGAAATCGGTCTTGGATCGTTGGGCCATGTGTAGGCGCATAATAATTTATTCTTCTCTTCGACATTGAAAAAAGATTGAGAACAAAACATGCAAGCTAACGGGACGAGAACTAACGGACACAACGAGACTAATCGGGGAATATTCGGCCTGACTCTCCTAGGGTTGCCGGTTCGAGATCGGTTTCGGTATTACGGCGCGAGAGGGGCGGTATGTAAAGAGGGTGCGGTATTACCGCATCCTCTTTGCACACCAAAAAGGGGAGAGAGCAAAGGGATTGAGGAGATAGAGGGGAATGATGCGGTATTACAACACCCTCTTTACATACCTCCCCTCTCACGCGGTATTGCCGATACCGAGCCTGCAACCCTAGACTCTCCTCATTTCGCACACTATCTCGCATCATGATCTGCGAGAATGCACGTAAAACTAGGAGAAAAGACCGTTGAGAACTTGAGTCGGAAAACAAGAAATCTGAGAATAGGAAACAAGTGCTAGGGAAATAAAGCTGGAATGGAAAGATGCAGATCTTCACAGAAAGAAGCTGAAATTGCGAGGAAATATCGATTATTTTCGAAAATCGATTCGTTGAAAGTCTTGTAAATTAAAGAATAATGTCGTTTGATGCATTCCTGCCTCCGATTGGGGTGTATTCGCACTGGGTGGGGCGAGCTCGGTAGGGCGTCATGGCCCGCTCCAGTTTCTGAATATCTTTCTTATTTTTCCGACAAGTGCGAGACATATAACGATTCATCATCACTTAATTGCCTTTCGTAGATGTCGTGAAACTCATTCTGTTTTTTTTTTTGATTTATCACACCAGGTAAATCAAGGGATTTGCGTACTATACATTCAAGGCTTATCGAGATAAGTGGAAAATGAGTTGTTGATTGTTTGCGTGTGTGCATCTACCGTACCATACTAAAGTCGCACGCAGAAACTTACCGTACCCACCAGTTCTCGATCGGCCTACCTACCTGGCTGAAGGTGGCGCCCTGTGCATTGTACAGTTTGTAGCAGCCGACGATCGGGATGCAGGAGGCGGCGGACAGGGCGAAGAAGATGCCCAGCACCTGAAGAAGTTGCTGATGGATGCCAAATTGACTACCGTAACCCCCCCCCCCCCAAGGAGTTCAATAGGATTTCATTATTATTGGTCGTTCCTATACTAGAAGATCCCTTTCTCTTCGAGTCAAGAGAATCTTACGTCTGTCTGCTGTTTCTTCTCTTACCTTCACATTTTTCCTCACCAGTCAATGTGCTAAACAAATTTAACAAAGTAGTTTCGAAAGTGTTATCGGGTATCCACGAACCACCATCTCACATCGAGAACTCAGTTAGCCAGATATTCGTGTTACTCCTCCTTTAATGAATCTGTTCACACTCACATTGGCGGCTGTAGGGTACGCGTAGTCTTGATACACGAGCGGTTTGTAGTGAATGAACGAGGAGAGAATCATCAACTGAATGGAGAGAGATTGATCTTTGATCTTTATTATTTTTGGAACTTCAATTACAACGACATCGCTTCGTGAATGAATCCCTTCGCCATGAATGGCTCGTGAAACACATCCCCTCGTTGCCAGTTTTACATATCGCAAGAGTGGAAAATAGCCAAACCAGTAATCGAAATACCATAAAGCCATCGTAGCCTACTCCTTTTACCGATGAAAATCAGTTATCGATCCGCTCCGGAATACCGTAACCCTACTTACCAACAGGACCAACGGGGCGGCAACGGTCCACGCGCTCCTCCAGTAAATGCCCGGCTTGAATCCGAGCATCTCTTTGACGTCAGCGGTGAACTGGCCAACACCTGACAATGAGGGATTGATCTTTGATCTTTAGCGAGTCTATTCCCAGCACCTCTATGTCCAAACGGAGCTTCAAGACAGCCTTTGATGTGGTGAGCGTAAAAAACGCCCCTGTACTCCCACATCATAGGATAGCCACCGAAACTACCAGCAAATAAACTTTGCATAATTAAAGCTACCGTACACCTACCGTATAAGAAGGCGATGACCATCACTTCGCAAAACACTGCGATCAGCAGCCCCCACGTCGTGCCGTACACGATAATCCATTCCATGATGAGGATACCTCCCTGAGATTGATCTTTGATCTTTAGTCTTTGATCTTTTGGTCATTGATCTTTGATCTTTCATAGATGAGCTAGCTATCGCATTCGGGTACTGCTGTGGGTCAATATATCAAAATTTAGGCCGAGAAAACTTGATCTTTGATCTTTTGAATATTGCTAATCTCTCACATTCGTGCACATGAATATGCCGATGATCATGTAGAAGCCGAAGAGAAGGGCGAGAAATCGCTCCCTGCAATTGCTAGGATATTTCCCGGTTCCGGTTTTCATATCCCTGGCTCCAACTCTTCGTTCGAACCCGTCATTGCATCAGTATTTGAGGTCGAAATACCAGCACTTGTCCATCGCCACTTTTCGTGAGATGCGAGTGCAATGAGGAGACGATAATTATTGTTTGCTTTCCTGTAGATCCTATTCATCGTTAACATCAAGTCTCAACGGAACTTGCGGTCGTGGTGAAACATAGGGGGACAGCCGCACTTTGAAATTGAAAAATCGAGTTCGCGATAATGTTTCAGGGATGTGGTAAAGAGCTTTCAAATGGAATTTTTACAATGGAATGTCCCCTATCTCTACAAAAACATATTTTGCACTCGCACACAGGCGAAATAAAATGCTGTCATGACACATCGGTTCAATCGCAGGCTAATTTTGCAATAGGTGTGGCAGGCGGCAATAGGACCTTGCCCTGGCCGGGGGTCGAACCCCCGACCTCGCGATCCACAATGAAAAAACTTACCTCTGCACCTCTCTCGATAACAATGCCTCTACAGCCCTTCCCAGGGAAACCACCCCCTCTGGAAATTGGGAAAAGGCGGCTGGATTGGGACAAGTCGGCGTAGTGTTGTGTAGTGAGCAAATTATTTTTGACGGACCTGGCGCCACACCAATTGCTGCCTTTGAATTTACGTGATGAAGCCCCCTGCCCTGTTCATCCTCCCCGGTCGTTTACATTTGTATTCTTCTATTTCTCACCGATTCCTCTTGATAATCGGGTACTCGTCACTCAGCCCAGTGATGATCGCTTCCGAGCCTCCGAACTGAATAGAATAATCATTGTTTGGGGCTTTTCGGGTGCAATCCCCGCCCACTTTCCCTCCAACATCAAATTCCAAAAGTCCAGTGTTTGGCTGCATTCTTCTCACTTTCACAAGTCTCTGACAAGCCCCAGAAGATGAGTACGTAATCGATAAGTGTTCTCGCCTTATTGTCGGAACGATAAAACCATCGGAACACTAAATTCCGCTCACCGACGAGTCCAATCCGAGCGTGATGAGCATGAGGAAGAAGAGGACGGACCAGCCGGGCGCCCATGGCATCGTTGCAAGTGCTTCGGGGTAGACGACGAATACGAGACCGGGTCCCTGAAAGCCGGGAAGTATTATCCGGTTCTAGATGATTGGATTCCCAGTTCTACGTGGAAAAAGTATCTATTTGGGCTCCGGGTATACGACGAAGACCAGACCGGGACCCTAAGATGGTAAGGAATTTATTAGCCGGTTCTCGCGATTTCAATTTCTGTGATAGCAGCATTATAATGGGGGTCCCGATTGATTTTTTTCACTGGCTCTTTATCTCGCACGAAGAAAATACCTACATCTGTGAAACATAACCTGAAAACATCGCCTCGCCGCGAAGGTAATTTTTTTTGAAAAATTTCTGAATGGAGAAATGATCTCTGGTATTTTTTCCCACTGGTCTCCCACCTCACTGCCCAGTGGGAAAAGATCAAAGGTGCCGATGGGATACCAGTGGGAAGTCAATGTTCCCAGTGGTTTCCCAGCTGTTTCCCACTGGTTTCCCATCGGCACCTTTGATCTTTTCCCACTGGGCAGTGAGGTAGATAGGAGACCAGTGGGAAAAGAGTGGGATCCCACTGGGAACAATACCAGAGTGAATGAAGCAATGATGCTCACCTCCTGCGCCACATCCTCGATCCGCTTGCCCGACTTGCACGACATGTACCCGAGCACCTGCGAATAGACCTTTATTTATTTATTCTTGAAAAATTTTGCCACCCGAAAAATGTGAAAAGATAGATGTGTTTCAGAGATGCTATTAGTTCCTGACGACAAAGACTCGTCGATTAATACAGGTTTTCCACTTTAGAAACAAATATTCATCAATCACGCTCATCCCATTCATGCGCTCTTCATCTAGCCATTTTTCTAGAGAGTGCAAGTAGCTTGAAGAGAACCGCGGAACGTTAAAATCCGCGGAACAAGATAATCAGCGGAACGATAAAATCCTTACCGAGAAGATGACGAATCCGGACAGGAAGGAGGTGGCGCAGTTGATGGAGGAGGTGAGCAGGGCGTCGCTGCAAATTGCCGGATTCCGGTTTTTCTAAATTCCGGTTTTCTAGTCCCCGGCAACAGTTCCGGCTCTCAAAGACCACAAATGGTCCACTTTCTGGCGAATGCCGATTGTGTTTCAGACATTCTGTGTAAGGTAATAGAAAGCTCTGATGCATTCTATGATGCTTGTTGATTATTTGAACAAAAATATTTTAAAGGTTTCTGGTTCCAGCTCTGTTCTCCGACTCTAGGATCACAATTCCCGGCTCACTAGTAGACGTTGTTGTGGAAGTTATTGTAGGACGAGTAGGCGAGCAGCACGCCGAAGCCGGGTCCGAGCGAGAAGAACACCTGCGTCGCGGCATCCTGCCACACGGACGGCTCCTGAAACCGGGAATTAGCTCTGCATTCTCCGGTTCCGGTTAGGAGGAATCCCTGGCTCCGGATTTCTTCGCTCATGAAAGAACACCTAATGCTTTCTGACAAGACAAGATTGAATCCATCACCCAATCAACGGATGATAGTCAGATAATATTCCGTGCCCACTTCAATTCTCGGGCTCTAGGATCCAGGTGTTAGGATACCGGTAATAAACGATGCCCATCTACTCTCCGGATCACTCTAATTTCCGGTTATGCATGCTTTCTATTTCCCGGTCCTCACCCAAAGCATCGTGACGTTCGGCTGCAGGTAGTAGGCAATGCCCATCTCCGATCCTGGGAGAGTGATGCCTCGCACGAACAGCACACCGAGGACGACGTATGGGAAAAGTGCCGTGAACCACACCACCTGCAATTGCCGGTTTTGAATTGAGTATTTCCCGGCCCTGTCTCCAATTTTTTTAGTAAACGTTGATGCCTTCTCATACTCATGGTTTCGATATTTTCCTACCCAAGCATAAAATTCAACAGAAAACGTTTGATGCATTCACATGAACATGTTCTGGTTTACATAGATCACGACTCTGATTCCGGCATTATCCCTGAAATTATCACAGCGTGCAAGTCCCGGTTGTAGTTTTGATATTTCCCGGCCCTGGTTCCGGCTTCAGTAGTAATCGTTCATCCGGAAAGTAGGTGCAAGGTGAGGGAGCAGAGACTACGTCAGCAGCATGGAACGAGTGGGGACAAGAGGAGACGCGATCTTTGAGACTTCCGATTCCCCGATGGCATTTCCTATCTGCAGGAGAAAAGACAAACACAGATTCCAGAATCATCAACAAGTTATTTAAACTCGTAATTCACGAGAATCATTCACGCGGAAAGAGCGAGTATGTTGAGAAAGTTGCCTGCGTGGCCAACTAGGGAAAATAAGAAGTGTGTCTTGCAAATATTGTTAGAAATCAACTAGCATTTTGTAATTTTATTTTTTTAGATATCAGAATTGTGGAAGAACTATTGGACACCGCGCATTGCAATACTTCATCCATCATTGAAGCTCATTTGATTCTTCCTAAAAGACGCGCGAATATTTAGTCAGAGAATGATACAGAATGGGGTGCAGAAATTAATGTGAAAAATCAGCAGCGAATTTGATCTTTGACCCTCACCTTTCCGGACGTTCCAATTCCCTTCCACATCGAAAAGTAGCAGATGAGGTAGACGATGGCGAGAGCGATTACGATGTGCCAACTGAATGAATGAATTTATGAAAGTCAATATTAGACCTTGAACTAAGAATTCTCATCGAAAAGTGTGTCTGAGATAAAGAGAAACATGATTGGGAACAAGATGGACCAAATCGAAAAACTGTCAACGTCCAAATCTGTTTCAACCGTACCTCTTTAACTAAAGGAAATACAGTTCAGCAGTGTTTCCGTGCCTTTCGACGACAAAAAATAATTACAAAAGAAGCCCAGAATATTCAAACAAAAAAGTATAAATATTAGTTGTTTGAAGCCCCATCGTTTTATCCGGCCCAAATTTTCTCACTTTATTGCCACTCACGTTCTGCACAATCACTAGAGCCCTTTTCCTAGCACACAAAAAGTTGTTTCTTGTGATTCGCCAGGCCTTTCACGGAATTCCCACTCCGAACTCACTTGACATCACCCAGATCGCTCAGACTCCTGGCCACGTGCGACCCGCTGTCGCCCGCTGCATGCAGCCCGAGGAAACCCTTGCTGCAAAAAGGAGAACTTGAAGCATTCCTAGTTGCTTGTCAGCCCTTGCTGTCCAATTCCGCCGTATCTACGGACAGTGATCATCGCATATTCAGAAAAAAGGCTCATAAAAATTGTAGAGGCAATGGATGAGCAGGTATTAGGGATTCTTCAAACTTGCTTGAGTACATCTAATTGTAAGAACTGGCAATCATTACCAGGCATGCTATCACTTGAAAGAAGCTACTTGACTAGAAGAACACACTGTAACTCAACAAACTCACTAGAAGTACTCCTCAGCAGCCGATATCCTTGTCACGTTGTCCGTCGGGGGAGGCGCGCATTTCTCGGAGACGTCGAGACCAGAGTAGCTGAAAGGGTTGAGAGAATCTTCTTTGGCTAAAGATCAAAGATCAAAGATCAATTTGCTGAAATCTCCCAAAAACTAACTGCGGTTCATAGCAGGCCGGGGAGTTGTACGAATTGTTGCAGCTCGCCCAGGGCAGTTTCGTTGTGAAGGACGCGTACCTGGAGGATATAGAGCGATTCATGAATGTTGATCTTTGATCTGTGGAAATTTCATGATTCCATATAAAAAAATTAACACCTTGCCGCATCACTTCCTTTATTTCCGGATAGGTTTCAGAGCACCTACTATTCGTGGACGAAAGAATACAGTTTAATCACGATGGGTTTTCTTTGAAAAAAAAAATAACATAGATAACTCGCGCGAATTTTTCTTGAAATAAATAGAGATTGATCTTTTATATTTTATCTTAGTTCACTCAATCTCATTCGTAATCCCTACAAGAAGTGAAAGCCCCAAGCGATGATCACATTTTGCAAGACTAATAATGTTAAAAAATAATAAAGTACAATAGACCGCGTCAGAAAAAAGTTCAAATATGTTTCAGGTTCACTTTAATGATCGTAGGCGTGATACTTCTTAATTTCGAAAACGGGCCTCCCATTAAAAAATCTAAACGGCATAATTCCTTCAAAATGCGTAAACGAAACGACAACAAACAGTGGACTTTGTGATCTTTGATCTTTGCTCAATCGATCTAACTTACAAGAAGTGAAAGCCCCAGGCGATGATCACATTGTAGAAGAAGTCCGTGTAGAAGGCAATCATTATTACGCAGTAACCGATTCCTAAAATATTGATCTTTGATCTTTAGTTCTTGATCTTTGGACTTCGGTCACTCATAAGTTCTACATCCGTGATCAAAAGTCGTTCAAGAATAACCTATTCTTGAACGACTTTTGATCTTTGGACATCGTTCATTGTACAAAGTAGCCGATTTCAGAATGAAGAGGGTCTTTGATCTTTGAATTTCGTTAAATAAATGATTAATTGTGCCTTACAGCCCCTTTCTGAATGTGGAGATCTCGGGACTTTGGCCCCAAACCACGGGGAAGTTTGACGAATTCTTCCCCACTTCATGCGGTTGTTTCATGATCTCATGCTCCTTCTTTCTTGCTCTAATCTCTTCCTCTCAAGTCCTCCGCTTCGCTGTCTCTCTCCATTCACCCTGCTCTCTCGTCCTCTCTAACCGGCGAGAGATCATGGGAAAGTGAGAGAGCACGTACCTTTGAATAGCGGGCAGACCCGGCCCCATGTCGTGATGGCTCCTTTCCTGTAAGAAAAACGATAAAGGGGGAAGCGCTCTCTCCATTTTCCATGTTCTCTCGCAGTCTCTGAACGACGAGAGAGCACACAAAGTGAAGAGACGGTAAGATACTCGGGGAGATACATTCCCCTCCCTCTACCGGAAATCGGCGCTTTTCTCAGCCTTGTTAGTTCTTTCCTTCTTTTTCTTGGTAACAAATTTCCCCATACCCGATCGAAGAGGCTCAAAACCGGATGTTGAACTGTGACAAAACAGCTTCAAAACAACAACAAATAGACTGGTTCATAGTCGATTCTACGTCAAAGAACGGCTTTCTTTCGAAGGACGTCACAGAAATCGGGAGAATTATTTGGCATACGGCCACTTTGTTAGAGTCAGTGACCGTATGCATGAACCCGACACGCGGTTTGCCCGGCAGGTATGACGTACTAGCACATTCGCTACGCTAGTGACATCACGCTCGCAAACCGTTCATCAATGTTCATGCATGCGTCCTCTGATCTGATTTCGGGCCGATAATACTGCCCGAAGAGCAGCTCAATACCCCACAATTGAAATCACGAAAACATCAAAACAACAACAATAACCCATACCGATAATACTGTCCCAGTGACAGTTCCATGTAGAAGAGAGGCACGCCGGCGAAGAGCACCATGATCGTGTAGGGAATGAGGAAGACTCCTGGGATCAAAGATGAGATTTATGATTGCGCAACTAAAACAGCGCTAAAAACATTCGCAATTTGACGACAGTAATCTATTGAAATGAGTTATGTTTCAAGCACAGTTCGTAATTCCAATGGCGACGTCAGAATGATTTATGGACCGCTCCACAGAATTATATTTCTCTACCACAATGATTGTGATTGTCAGCGATGACATTCTGCAGAAGATGCTCTATCAGGAAAGCTTCACGCAAGGAATGTAGCAGACAGAGATCAAAGATCAAGATGATCGACTCAACACACGGAAGCTAATCGACCTACCTCCTCCATTCTTGAAGCAGAGATAGGGAAATCGCCAGATGTTCCCGAGGTCCACAGCGAATCCGACGACTGAGAGGAGGAAGTCGACCTGAATGAGACCATATTTCCAGTTCGAGGATGATGATGACGAGAATGACAGATGATGAGAATCTGTTGGACTGTCTCGAATAAGATTCTACTTATTTCACAGATAGATTTTTTTAAGAAAAAAAAGTGCTCATGTCAGTTAGGTTCCTTTATGAATGGTCATCAGTCGTGGGAAGGCTGAAAGAATAAATGCAAAGGCAAAAGTAAAAATCGCATCAAGCACTACTCAACTATGTGCTCTGTTGTATGGTCATATATTTTTTTTAAACAGCATGACGCGGAACAATTGTCGCGCATCTAACCTGGTAAGTGTTTCTACAATCGGTGAAACGCAATTGAAAAGATGGTTTTGGGAACGCAATGAAATGGGGGTAATGAAAGCCATGGAAGAATGGAATGAAGATAAAGCTGTATCAACGTCTAGTGATTCTACAGTCCACATCCGCCGGTAAGGCCGACTGTTAGAATGATGAAGGATAACGAAACGTCCCCACCTTGCTGCTCCATGTCTCTCTTCCGTCCTCCCCAATATTCGTGCCCCCGGTCGGCTTCTTGACGTCATCTGCCTCGATCACCTAAGAATGGAGCAAATTAAGTGCGTAACTAAGTACCCAAGCATCACGATCTCCTCAAAACAAATTTGCATTCATCCTGACGTCCTAAACCGAAAGGCACCCGAGTTCTTTCCTTTCGATGTAATCGTAATCTTTCATGGAGAAAAGGGAGAGGATAGAGGTCGGGTCACGGTTCAATTAAAATACTAAATATTTAGTCCTCACCAATCGCTGCTTGACTCCGTTCAGCCGGCTGCTGTCGTCCTCCGCCTCGTCACCTGCAATGGACGGACCATTTTTTTCAGGGAAAGAATGAAGGGGCCAAACTCTTTTCTCCTTCGACACACTGATGTCCCACTGTGCGATGAAGGCTTGAATAATCGTAATCGTACGCCTAGTAGGGATGTCTAAACGGTTTTCAAAACGGATTGCCGAGTCGTTTTCCCCTCTCATTCTTAGAACGACGGTTATCCGTTATAGGTCATTCCAAAACGGATATCCGTTTTGAAATGAGGCGTTCTAGTTTGCACGAAACTCAATTCATTTCTCGTATTTCTTGGACGAACCGGTCCCCTCAAATCGACTCGGATAGAATGATCAAAACGGATAGCCGTTTTGATTCGGAAATCCGAGTTCAAAATGAGATGGGTCGACCGCATAACGGATTGTCCGTTATGGAGAATGAAAGGGACGGTTCGACGTTTTCCGTTTAGACATCCCTAACGCCTAGCTCTACGTATTCTGACCACTCGTACTCTCCGAGATGAAATCGAATAGCCGAAAGCATTCATCAGCATAAGGAACGATGCGCTGGCAATAATGCAATTACGTTTCGCCAGTGCATGAAGCTCAAGGATGTAAGGTTAAGCATGATTCTTTCTCTATCTCGTTCATATAATGAAAATATCAAAATCGGACTGAATTGTCAAACATGTCGTGTCGGAGTGTTTCTAACATTGGTGAAACATATTTGAAGAGAGCGAGGATTTGGTGCACGAACAATGATTCTGGTGCGATGACTGATGAGCATAATTCACATTCGTATCAGTACCACCAAAAGCGCAAGCTAAAAATGCCCGGAAGAAGATGGTGAGCAAGTTTCGAATAGACAAAAGAGCGTCCGCGATTTTCGAGTGCACATGAAGAAAGAATGAAGCCATTGCCTTTGAATCTCCGCTATAGAGTCAGTAACATTATCGAAGACCAATCATTCATTAACCACCGCAATGATGAACTTCGCCAGCATGGCATACCTACTGATAAATCAGTACACAGCGCAGACAGGAAGCTATCAAGTACCACATCTCACTGTATCTACTCTTCCCATCGGGAGGCAGAGGTGGAGGAGGCACAGCCATCACTCACAACCAAAAGAAGACTGGGATCTACCATAGAGTTCAAGAAGACCGCTGATCGAGGGGATAAATTAATTTTCAAGATAGAAAAGAAAGACGATTGTCTGAAGCATCACGTCGACGTACGTAAGGGATCGATAAAGCATATTTGAACTTCAGCGGTTACGCTCATACTGCGCCAACTCAGTTCACCTATTCCGTCCCCATCGATCTCAGTGTTGCATGACGAACAAGTAAGTAAAGGTGTTAGGCATTTTCCTCGCTAGGGCCAAGCCAATTCAGCGTTCAGTCTGTTCCTTTCAGCGACCTATGCGTGAGGCTATACCGAACGTGTTGTGTGCACGTGGTAGGGGATTTCTTTGCTGTGGTTTTCGCTTCCAACATTTCTTAACCCCCTTGGTGTGGGCTCATACCACGTGCACACAACACGATGATGATGACGACGACGAACAAGGTAAATGTTAAATAGATGAAAGACACCTCGCAAATGGTGCACAGATCTCAGAGGAGGCAACCCAACCCTACGCTCAGCACAGAGCGCATAGGATCTTGATATTAATGCATAACCCTATGTAATCATTCATTGGCTTGAATAGGCGGCTGAGGTTCCAAGATTAGAATAAAAGCAGGCTGCACATCGTGCTCTTTCATCACCAACATGTATTTTGGCAACATTATGTGATGCATGGCGTGTGGCAAAGGGAATCATGATTCATGATCCAGCGCAGTCACAGCCATCACTCACAAGAGAAGAAGATGAAGAAGGGGATTTACAATCCTAGACCCAAGTCCATCCCAATCAAGGAAGAAGCGCATAGAACAAGAGACGAAAGAGTAATCATTGCCTCTCTCACCGTACTCATCCCTCCTCGCCGTAGTCATCTGTGACGGAGGAGTCGACTGGTCCTGCACCGTCAGCCGGATGCTTCCATCGATCCGCAGCGTGTATCTACTGCCCACTCCAAGTGGATCGGGAGGCAGAGGAGGAGGAGGCACAGCCATCACTCACAAGAAGAAGAAGACTGGAGGGATCTACCATCCTAGTCTCAAGTCCAACCCAATCAAGGAAGAAGCGCAGAGAATGCGAGACGAAAGAGTAATCATTGCCTCTCTCACCGTACTCATCCCTCCTCGCCGTAGTCATCTGTGACGGAGGAGTCGACTGGTCCTGCACCGTCAGCCGGATGCTTCCATCGATCCGCAGCGTGTATCTACTGCCCACTCCAAGTGGATCGGGAGGCAGAGGAGGAGGAGGCACAGCCATCACTCACAAGAAGAAGAAGACTGGAGGGATCTACCATCCTAGTCTCAAGTCCAACCCAATCAAGGAAGAAGCGCAGAGAATGCGAGACGAAAGAGTAATCATTGCCTCTCTCACCGTACTCATCCCTCCTCGCCGTAGTCATCTGTGACGGAGGAGTCGACTGGTCCTGCACCGTCAGCCGGATGCTTCCATCGATCCGCAGCGTGTATCTACTGCCCACTCCAAGTGGATCGGGAGGCAGAGGAGGAGGAGGCACAGCCATCACTCACAAGAAGAAGAAGACTGGAGGGATCTACCATCCTAGTCTCAAGTCCAACCCAATCAAGGAAGAAGCGCAGAGAATGCGAGACGAAAGAGTAATCATTGCCTCTCTCACCGTACTCATCCCTCCTCGCCGTAGTCATCTGTGACGGAGGAGTCGACTGGTCCTGCACCGTCAGCCGGATGCTTCCATCGATCCGCAGCGTGTATCTACTGCCCACTACAAGTGGATCGGGAGGCAGAGGAGGAGGAGGCACAGCCATCACTCACAGAAAGAAGAAGACTGGAGGGGGATCTACTGTGTCTCTCCCCTTCTCCTGGTTTCCTCCTATTCCCTCAGGCGGCAGCTTCCCCTACACATAAGTGCCGGAAAATCATTAGCCGCCCGTGTCCCAACCATGATACCCCGGCAGGGAGACAGGGGTAGTAAATCCCCCGTGTGAGTACACTTGAATGTGATGTTTCCTAACAACTCTAAGGTACCGTAGTCAGGGATAATCGATAATTGCCGTACCGTCAAGAAGGGAGTCGGCGGAGGAGAAGGCCGACTGTGTTGGGGAATCCATATATGACGACGAGGGGGGATCGAGGCCGGGCTATTTAGCACCCTTGGCCCCCGATTTGGCCCACGGTTGACTGGGCCCGCAAGGAGTAATCTATGTAGAAGATGGAGAAGAAGTAGAAGTGGAAGAGGGGGGGGGGAGTGTAAGTAGGAAAGGACTACGGTAGGACAGGGGAGGGAGCGAAGAAACAGAGGGGAGGCGCCCATAAATCCGCCTAGCGTGCAATGAATACTGGACGAGGTTGGCGTGTTGCGCCAATTAGTGATAGTATCTATGCTAATTGGAAAGGGGAGGGGGACAAATGCGGTAGGGCGGAGGTGACAAACGGGTGGGGAATAGGGTTGTCAGAATGAAGAATTCGTCTCTTCATTCCACTCTGACCGGTGAGCGTAAAATACGGGTTGGGAAGCAAAAAAATAAACAAAACATTTTGAACCTTATGAGTCCTCAAACTTTTAGCAACGACTACCCCGATCTCAGGTGACACAGTCCTTGTCTTTACGTAGGAATGTGAACATTCTGTGGAAACCTCTTTCGATATCAGAAACCAAATAGAGGGAAGAATAGGTAAGTTTGTGCTAATTTTGTGTCATTTCGACATGGATGACATTGTGCAACAGATATAATCAGTTGCTGCATCAGATCCCCGCAAAAATGAAAGATCAAAGGAATACCGACATGAGAATTGTAATGGAGAGAATTGCTAATGAAACACGGCTGGAGACATCGCGGAATGATGTTGGATCATACTAGCTCAATATTTTTGAGCTAAATCTTTAGAGATCAAAGAAGCAAAAACAAGAGAATTGTAAAGGTTACAAATGCAGCCGGAAACGCGAGTGATGGATAGGACGGAAGCACACTCACGCAAAAGTGCTTCTCTACAATGATGCATAACATGCCACTAAAACGTGTAGAATCATTGATCCTTCAAAAATATGTTACTTCTCAAGTAATACGTGGTCGCGACTATATAATTGAGATGAGTTTCAAGATGATTCGATAACGAAAATTTAGCACAAAGATGTGATAGCTTCAAGGAGTCTTCGTGAATATATTTGGAAAATCTCACGCGCAAGGGTGATTCATCGATATCTAACGGTATTCGCGTGATTCTGCGCTATATCCAATCAACGAAATTTTCAAAAAATATGTTTCAGAAACTATTCAAGAAGTAACGAATCTGCTCAACGAAGATGGTGACGCGATTTTTGTGAATAGAAAATAACTATTTAAAACTGAGCCCACCCTGCTCCTGTGCTCCTATCTACAATAATAATGCTGATCCCGACAATTATTAACTCATTTTCTGCTAGCTATTTCGAATAAGTTTCAGGAATTCTATAACACGAATAGTTCCGTATTTCGGAGATGAAGGTGGGATTTGTGTTCGAAAAAAACAACAAATTGTAACTCACCCTGCTCCTGCTCAAACAATAACAAAAACAACAATAATAACAACAACAACAATAACAATAACAAAAAATAATAGACCCTGCTCCTGCTCACCCTGCTCCTGGGCTATTCCGCCCATCACTGATCATTGGCCATTAGAGGAGGAGTGAGAGTCGATCGAATCTGATAATCAAGGATAATTTAGAAAGGCGGTCACTCCAATTTAAAACAATGACTTAATTCGAGGGGAGTCTGAAATAACAAGCATTCTCGTCAGGTAAACTCCCAGCAGTCTCCATTACAGATTGAGTAATAGTAATGACATAGGAGTAAAAGTAATGAGATAATAAAAAGTGACCCCGTTATTCTTAGTACTTGCAGTATTTTAATTATGAGGCGAAGTAAGAAACGAAGGTAAATGGATGAACGATTAGAAGACCCTAACAAGAAACAAAGGTCGCAAAACAATGCTTCGCATCATCGAATCGATATGATCTGATTCCCTTAATGAGGGGTGGAAAATCAGCAATGCGAGGCACTCTTAACGACCTGTAGCTGGTTTATCAGCACTATTAGCACCCGGGTCAGCGACTGATTAGAAGCGGGAGTGGCCAAACTTTTCCTTATTTCGCACACTGTCTTGTCCTTCTGACCGGAAAGCGACCATAGAAAAGAAGGAGGGCGTGAACGCTGCAAGCAAAGCTAGAGAACACGGAAAATACAGAGTGGCAGATACAGATCATTTTTTTCTAGCGGGTACCAAGAATCATATGAAATGAAGAGAATCGGACAATTAGAAACCGTTGGGTTGACAGTGCATGGGGATGTCAGAATGAAGAATGTTCTTTTTCATTCTCAACGGCAAAGTGACGAGAGAGTACGCGAAATGAAGAGAGTCGTTTCTTGTCAAGCCATCCTTTGACACCACTTACTGATCGGCGGGTCGGAATGAATCACTCTTCTCTCTGCTTCCATTCATTGGGAGAATCTCATTGCGAGAGACAAGATTCGCACTTTTTAGATCTCTCTTTCTCTTTTTTTCTGCATCGGTTGGAGCGAAAAAAATGAACGGAAGAATCATTCGGACTCTACTCACTGTGAATCTATTTGCATGATATGATAACACATGGAGCACAGTCTTTCTATCTTTCTCGTTCTCGATATTTTTGCTCCAACGGATCGGAGAATCATTCCATTCACTGTGCTGAATGGTTCCATCCGTTGCACAGCTCACCTGCGAGAGAGATTCCATTCAATGAAGTGTTCTCTTGATCTGTTCCCATTACTCTTTTTCCTGATGTGAGTCACAATGGACAGTGTACAGAGTAGTTAATGGTACATCGTTTATCTCTTCTATGCACGGGAATTTGAACATATTTTTTGGGTGCCGGGTGAGGCCAACAATTTGGGGATTCATGCTATTTTTGTACACAATGACGAGGAAGGAACAATGGGGTTGATTATCGTAGTTAATTTGAAGCTATCAATGAATATAGGAATATTGTAAGTGATTATCGATTGCATTTGAAGTTAACAATGAGCTGAAGACCTGGTTATCAATTCATCGGGGAGTATAGTATCAATGCCAAAAACATGAGAAGCCCTGTTTATCGATTTAGCAAAATGGCCTGATTTTCGATTTGCTAACAATAAGGGGGCCCTGTTTGTCGATTGATTGAATAGAAAGGGGTCAGAACAAGCAACGCTGTTTATCGATTGACTAAGGGAGCAGGGCCTGATTATCAATATGATATCCTGATCATAGCTGGACTAATAATGCAGTTTATCGATTGATTAAAGGGGTGGGGCCTGATTATCGATTGATTAAAGGGGGCGGGGCCTGGGTATCGTATACTGATCACAGTTGGAAGTTCATCACTGGACTATTTCCAAACGGAAACAATGACGAGGTGAGGGCGGCGGCCGGATTCGATGCCATACGCACCATCAAACCCTCGTATATGCGCTGCGTCCTGAAGGGAAATGCGGGGTTACGGTAGGCGATTATTTTCTAGATCACTGTAGCCATTATAGATAGTGCTACAGTAGTCAATGATAGTTTATTTTAAGATTACGGTAGTCAATTATCGGGCACTTCTTCGATTTTTGGCAGAGTACTTCCTCCCTACGATTCTTATCCCCTACCCCTCGAAATGTGGAGCAGTTGCTGCCAAAAATCGAATAAGTTCCTATTATCGATTTATCCGGCTACCGAATAGCTACCTCGTCTTGACGCGCTGATAGATGCCCTCGGTGATGTGGAAGGAGTATCGCTCGATCTCCGGGCTGGAATCATTAATCTGACCGGCGGAACTCAGGGGATACTGTACTCTACTGCAGCACTTTGCACATGATACTAGCACAAAGAGAACTTCCTTGTGATAGAGCACACTAATTTCAATTCAAATCATGAGTGCGCTCCACCGAACTCTTCCACGGATTACGGTAGCCCTACCTGTGGCCGAGCACGTCGTACGTGTCCTCCAGCAGCACGAGCACCGCGCGTCCGGTCAATCTGCAAATCCGGGAATTAGGCTTTCCCGGTTCTCCCTAAAATCCGGCTTCCGATTCTGGCCCTGTACCTGGATAGCCGTCCGGCATCGTACAGCTCCATCTTGTCCTCCTCGTCACAGACGTACTGAGAAATTTGTTAATTACTGTATTTTCGAAACATCGATTGGCGATTTTATTCAGTATGTCAAGCTCTCTGTACAAAAACGCCCAAAATTGTCGTATTTCAGAAGATGAGGCAAAGTAAGGATCTACTTTTCTAGACAACTCAGTAGATTCACGCACCCGGAATAAACACTTAAAAACACTTCACAGCCCTCACACTTTCCCTTTACTCTCAACTGTCGTCATCGCCCACCCTCCCTTGTGAATACAAATTGTCTCTCGAGGACCGAGACCATCGAGACTAGACTGTAGTCTCGATGTGTAGGCACCCGGAACCATCTCGAGACTGTGTGACACTGCCGAAAACATCCGGATTCTCGGTTCCGGTCGTTTGCCATTTTCCGGTTCTGGTTCTGTTCTGGGATCTCATGCAACTTTGAAGAGCAACCCAAAAATAGACGCAGCCGGGAATCTAGGAACCAGAGCCGGATCCCGGACCGGGAAACAAGGAACTAGAGCCGGAACCAAAGAGAGCCGTCGATTAGCCCACTCACCCGGAAGAATCGCGGATGCTTGCCGAAGAAGAGCGGGACGGGCGTGTTCAGCGTCGCGGCGACGCGCGACGCGAACAGGAACTTGGACGTCGGCTGGACCCTGAATGACGGCTCCGGTTAATTGAGGAAAAGCCGGTTCGGAACTAGGTCTGATGAGAGCCTTCCGGGTGAGAACTAGCAAATTTTTGAGGGTTGCTGTATTTTGCCAGTATCTAGGTTCTCAATCTCACAAGCGAAAGAAAACGGGAAAAAATTGGTTCTTATCCAGTTGCTTATCATCCGAATGTTCTCATTCGACCTACTGCAGCCGGTTCTCAGAGTAGAGCCGGGAGCCGGACCGGAACCGGAGATTAGCGCAACTACCGTACCTGTCCGGATTCCACTTTAGCGAGTCCGTGATCGTCACGGGCGCCGGATCGTTCAGGATCGATTCCTCGTCCTGAAAATCGATATTGTGAGTACCGTAATCAAATTTACACCTACCGTAATCCTCAACGAACGTTTCAAATCGCGCTCTAACTCCACCCGCGCACGCCCTGCCTCTCCCCGCTGTCTCTAACTCGGCGCGCCTAGAGCGCACTCTATCATCGGGATACTTATACGAACAAAAAGTGATCCCGGTATGCCAAGGTCCGTAGGCTGTAGGTTATCTCTCAGTAAGTCCCCTATAGCCGCCCACCTTGACCTGGCTTTTTTGTTGTATTTTTTTAAAAATTGTATCTTACCATTTCTGAATAGCTTAGCCTACCGTATCCTTATCGTTAGCTTTGTCCTCTAATGTTTTAATTTATGAAAATAGCAAATATTTTTTGAAACTGAAGAATCTCAGCACTTCACAAATAACGCCGCTAACTGCCCTGCCACTCCCTCCGCCTCTCCCCGCTGTCTCTAACTCGGTGTGTCTAGAGCGCACACTTGATTCAGGATACTTATGCGAAGAAATAGCCGACGGGAACGCCGAGGTCCGGACACCGTAGGTGCAAATGCATGCTCACTTATGGACCAAACTCGACCCGGTTTCTTTTGTTCTTTTTTTTTACGAAATCTAACTTTTAATTCCTTGCACTACCCTATCGTAGACTTTATGGTAATTTATTCATGAAAATGAAATTTTTGGAACCTTTTTTGTGACAATAGAATCTCTCCATTCTAATTTTTGCAAGGATGGCAAGTCCGGATCAACGGGTCGCTATTTTGAGAGTATTGGCGAGTCAGAGGGATACCCTCTGGTAGAAGTTTCGTACCCGGCGCGACTAGTGTGCACCTTATGGTCAGGGTACTTATACGCCGCAAACTGACTACTCTCCCACCAAGGTCCGTTGTTTGAGGGTTATGCTTTGGGTGCTATTCTTCCCTCAGACATTAACTTGTCCTGGTACCCTTTTGCATTTTTTCAGCATATTCTTAGCTCTCACATTTCAGCGATCAGAGCATTCAGTCATGTCAGAGTCATGTCAGAGCATTCAGCGATCGAATATTTTTCCTGCTTCCCTTTAAGTACGTCAGACAGATCCAGAAGCCAGGCCCCGAACACTATTTGACTCCATTTTGCCACGCTAGCTCTTCCGATCAGCACAGGTCACTCTGCATGGAAAAGGAAGCCCTATAATGCGAGAATCGAGTATTAGGTCAATGCTCCCAAAACGCGGCTAGTCTAGCACTCATGACCTAATGACATCACAAGAAAGAAGAGAATCTGACCTTCTTGCTCCTCGGCCGCCGCCGCTTCTTCTCCGTGCCCGTGCTGAAGGAGAAGACGGAGCTGAAAAGGAGAGATTATCACTCCTGAAATTAGTGCTAAATTCCGCTTTTAATCCAAGAATGCGAGGAGCTTCAAGGTTAATAAGCAACTCAGAAAACGTACAAATTTCCCGGAATGGAAAAGATAGTTAAAAAAAGAAAAGAATGCGAAGATGCTCCACTAGTTCGTTTTTAGTGCTGCACTCAACGATTAGAAGGGCGGAATATCTCACCCATCGCTCTCATCCTCGCTCATCTCGAAGCGTCTCTTGGCTTGGGAGCATCCGTCCTCGGCGTCAGTGTCGCACTGGAAGGTTAAGGTAAACAGGTGTGTCCGCGCCAACCAATTTTCGGAACTTCTCTGTTTTTTTGGCCCGGGTTACGACCGCTCAGAATGTGTAATGGGTAAGGAATGAGAATGATAGGGAGGGAATACGGCCAAAAAACAGAGAAGTGCCCGATTTTACAGTCGTAAGGCAACGCTAGGTAGGGCCCACTGGTAAGACCAGTTGTTGTCGCACTGGAAGATAATTATTTTATTCTAAATTAAAAATAGTTGCATTTTCGAAAATCCCGGGTCTCACTACCCCTTTCATTTCCGATTCTTTGTCACTTTTGCAAGACCCCGTCTATTTTTGTATTGTTCCTTGTCTATTCAAGACACTTTCCACCCCCAGAGCGACCACCATCCGCATTATCTAATCCCATTATCGCCGTGCGACGCCTCTCTATCGCATGAGCGGTCACGTCAGTTGCAGGCTCAAATTGGAAGCCGAGTTCACGACCTCTCGATTTTGCATGGTTTCTGGTTGCTGCTCTCTTCTTTCTCCGATCTTGTCGGTTAGAGGCACAAAATAGTATGGAAAAGGAGGAGATCCGAGGCCCTTCCTGGTTCCTAGCTGCGCCTCCGGAGCAAACGAGCTCGTGCATTTTCAAGCAACTTCCAATAGAAATGGACATCCTGAACGAAGTTGCGTAGTGGCTACTTTTATGCTACTTCCAATGTTTCCATGAATAATCAAACCGGATATGCCAGTACGGTAGGTAGGCCAGATTCCTGCCCGAAATCCCGTTCTAATTACAAGGAACCTAATGCTTCCTTCAAAACTGTCTTACCCTGTCCCTTACCGCTCTCTTTCTGTTCAATCCACGTTTCATATCCCCAATCCTTGCCCACGAACCTCATACACATCCCTGACCGGTCTCTTCCTGTTCATCTTCTCGCCCTGCACAGGGAATGCCTCCATCGCATGTTGAAGGATCGAGCCCAGCCCCTTCCCAGCGCATCCTACTATTCCAATAAGCAGCCAAAAAAACCAAATGCACACTTCTACACAGAACACGCATAGTAGGTCAATTTGACATTACGCTTCACTACTTTTCCCATATTTGATCTATTCACGCTTCCTATTACCCGGCCCAATCCATCAATGTCAACCAACCTCATACACATCCCTGACCGGTCTCTTCCTGTTCATCTTCTCGCCTTGGATGGGGAATGCCTCCATCGCGTGCTGCAGATTGGAGCCCAGCCCCCCTTCCTAGCGCCTCCTACTATGCTACTAATCAGTAAAAATGCGAAATATCCACACTTTTTTCGCAAAATAAGAGCAAAATTGGTCAATTTGCATTGCGATTCATTAATTTTCACATATTGGCACCATATACGCTTCCTATTACCCGGCCCAATCTATCTATTCCAACACACCTCATACACATCCCTGACCGGTCTCTTTCTGTTCATCTTCTCGCCTTGAACGGGGAATGCTTCCATCGCGTGCTGCAGGATGGAGTTGGCGAGGATGTTGAGGTCGTTGTCCTCGACCTTCTGCAATGGAAATTTTGAGTTCGAGAGCGAGGTGAAACTTTGAGAATGGCGCAAAATTCAAAATAATTGTGTTCACATAAAGGAGATGAGCACATTACACGGATATCTACACACACTCAACTACGCATTCTACCGAAGCTAAAGATCAAAGATCAACCCACATGTCCTCCTCTCTTCAGATTCTCAATGGCCAGTAAGAAGATCATTCCACCAACAGATCAAAGATCAAAGATCAACCCACATGTCCGCCCCTCTTCAGGTTCTCGATGGCGGGCGAGAAAGTGGTTCGAATGTGCCGATCGATGATCTGCTTGATCTCCGCGTTGATCTCGGATTGGAAGACCTTAAAATAGATAATGATTATCTTCAGTTTATAAAATGAGTTTGCTAAATTTTCTGATGAAATAATTGAACGTTTTTGCATAGAATTTCGCAGCAAATGTTTCAGCATTGATGATTTAGTAGTCAGGGCTTCTTAGTTATCAATTGAGAAGAATATGGGAAGATCCTAAAGATCAAAGCTCAACGCCTCACCCTTCTCAGCAGGTTGAGACTCTTCTCTGCTGTGTCCGCGAGGTCGAGCTGCAATTATTGATCATTTGAGAGATCAAAGATCATTAAATAAATATTAGGCAAATCAATTGATGTCATGATTCACGCTGACTCAATGTGGGAGCGGAAATGATACTATGGTTAATTTCGCTCAATTACAGCTCTCAATTTGACAGTGAGCTAGAATACAGTAGATACATCTTTGGTTTATGCTCATTATTAACACATTTTAATACCCATAAGAAAATGATATTTTCGATAAGGAAATGCGGTGAGAAATCTCACTTTGGTCTTTCTGATGGTGTGCCTGAGGACGTTGGCCTTGGCTGTGGCTCCCTCGCTCTCCATCGACGCGAGGAGAGCTGAAAGGAGGAAGTTGATCTTTGATCTCGAATCTCTGATTTTAAAATTTCCTTTTATCTCCTACCCTCACGGCACCCAGCAAGCGGCATTCATTAGAATGAATCATAGAGAAAGAGCAAGGGGTTGAAGCCAGTGATTACAGCTAAATAGCAGC
The DNA here is from genome assembly GCA_900490705.1 of Pristionchus arcanus. Lineage (NCBI taxonomy): Eukaryota > Metazoa > Nematoda > Chromadorea > Rhabditida > Neodiplogasteridae > Pristionchus > Pristionchus arcanus. The sequence goes on from LS485753.1 coordinate 354,941, forward strand.
TCTCGATGAAATTTTACATCGGGAAATTTCAGAAATCAATACCAAACGCACACTGACGGATACATTCTATTGTATTCAAGTTCAACGAAGTAGATATTTCAAAAACTAAGTATAACAACTCGCTGTCTAAATCCATTCTATTTTTTATTGTGGATATATTTTCCAGAAATAAAAAATTAAAGATCAGATATCAAAGTTCAAAGACCAAAGATCAACAACTCACTGTCCAACACCTCCAGCCGGCAGTTCATCTTGTTGCCGTTCCCGTTGCCCGTCTGCAGGTCGAACATCGTGAACTGAAAGGAATGGATAATTAGGAGGATATGTGAAAACGGTATGTGAAAATCGGTATGTGAAAATCGATCAATTACGAGTTACGGTAGCGGAAAAAGCTCAATGAATCGTGGATACTGGGACAGAAAATTTACAGTACAGGCTAACAGTAAAACAAAAAAGAATGAATCATGGTTGTTGAACCATAATCTCAAGGTAATGAGCGTCACGTTTCCAATAGTACGGTAGATGTGAATGGATAATACGGTAGCAGGTTACGGAACCCGACAAGAGCAAATCAATGATACAAAGTAAAAGGTAAAAATCGAAATTGGATTACGGTAGGTAACCGTACCTGATAGTGCTGGCGCTGGCTGAACGGGACGGCCGTTGATGTGGAGGAGGACGATGTGAAGGCGGATCTGGAGAGAGATCAAAGATCAGATCATTACGGTTTCTCGTGAGATAGACAATATTGGCGGTACTACCAAACTGGAACTTGAATGAATCGGATAATGCGGAAAGCGAACTACAATTAGCATGGCATACAATTTCTTCAACCTAAAGGTAGTGCATGAATATCGTTCTCTAACATCTCGACAGAAGAAACACATGAATAGAGCTTCTGCCTCGCATGCACGAAAGCCTGAACATCTAACAGACGGAAAGCGATGTCTCGAGCATGAAACTACATCAGAGGAATCCTTTCTCTTCCTCTCTTCATTTCTCTCAGTCTGGCAACTCAATTCAATGGAAACACGTGAGCAGTAGTCTCGCCAGGCGCTTGTGGGGCAGGGCGAATAACAAGCGACAGTCTAAACATTTAAAAGACTAAAAAAACTCACAATTGCGAGTTGTCTAAAACTCGCAAATAAGATTTTTTTCGTCAAATTCAACTCATGAGGTAACAACGTGGGCAATAAACAGAGGGGGGAGATGTCTCGCCAGGCGCTTGCGGGGCAGGGCGAATAACAAGCGAGCAGACAGCCAGAAGACAACAACAAAATGGCTAGCGAAGAGGGGGGAGAAGAACGTGACTGAATAATTCGCAGGCTTCATCAGATTTTCAGATATTTCTAAGAATACTGTTCTAGGACATAAAGAGCGAAAAGTGACGCATCGGTAATAAGAATGAACTTTGAGTAAAAACCAGGATCAAAGCTCGAGATAGGTAAAGTGAAGAAAGACCGGTTGATCTTTGATCTCTGCACCTCACCTCGTAGGACTGCCCAAGCTCGCACCGGTGCTCAGGCCCGGGAAGATGTCCAGAAAGGAGTAGATCGAAGGCGGGCGGTAGTAGCCGAGGGACGTGGGTGGTCCAGGTACGGTAGCTGGGGAGTACGGTAGGCCTGCGGTAGGTCCTCCGATCGATGGTTGGGGTACGGTAGAGTACGGTAGATCACCGGAAGGGCACGGGAACGACGACTCTGCGGGCGGATCCATTGAAAATGGAAGGAAACGACCAGAAAGGAGCCGGGAGAGCGGGGAGAATGAGAGTGATTATTGAGAGGCAACAATGAGGATGCAATTTGACTCAATTAGTGAGTATTTTGCAATTTTGAGGAATTAAAATGACAAATAAGAGGAAAAAATGCGCGAAAAAGACTGGACATGAGGGAACAAGCACAATAATGTCGAGATAACGCAATTATCGATTATTTTGGAATTTCCAGGACTAAATATAAGGAATTTTAGGGTTGGAAAAAGCGCGAAAACGCGGCGAACAAGCAAGCGATTTCACGTGAGGTTGTGTGCGCGTATTTTGTTTGGGCGAGCGAGCGTGCGAGGGGGAGAGAAGGAGAGAGAGGGAATCGAAGTTGCGTAGGGAGGGTGGGGTAGGGAGAAGGGAGAAGGGAGAGAGGTGCCCCTCTCCCCCTGGGAGGAAAGGAGAGACTAAATCACCTCAATTTGTTTCTTATTCTGATCTTCTTCCCCCCTCTCTCTCTTTCAAGAGAGATATCGATCAGTGTGTTTCTGTTTGTGTGTGGGAAATATTTCACTTCTGGTTGAAATGCAGTTTGAAACGGGCGAAAAGACCATAATTGAGAGTGTTCCATCTTTATGGAATATCGCTGATAGGATGGCAAACATCGCTATCTGTCTTTCTTTCTTTCTCTGTCTATCACTCTCGCCGCAACATTTTTCGTACAGTGCAAAGGTGACCTTCGAATGGGCGGATTGGGATGATAATAACAATCGATATTCTTAGGCTACTGTAAGTCTACACCGCCCAAACTTTTGAAAAGCAATATCCACAGGAAAAGTCAATACTCCTTTCGTACAGTGCAAAGGTGACCTTCGAATGGGCGGATTGGGATGATCATAACAATCGATATTCTTAGGCTACCGTATGAGTAGATTTTTCGAAAACATTTTGACTATACAGTAACTCAACACCTCAGAAACATATTTAAAGTGTACTGTTCAAAAGAAATCGATGATCTTTTGCAATCCCCGAAATCCCATGCGTCTTTGCACCGACAACAAGTCCAGGTTTATTCCGAGTCAAGGGGCAAATACGGTGCTAGTGATGGATGAATTGAAGAAGAAGAAGGGGGACATTGTCTACTGTAACCAGACGATTCCTCGCAGCGCCCGCAAATTTCGACTGTGGGGTTGCTGCAGCTGCTGCTGCTGTTGCCGTCGCAATCGGAGGTGCTGCAGGGCGGACTGTAAATGGGAGGTTGTTTTGATGGGGAATAACAACAACAATAACAAGAAAAACAATAACAAAACAAACGAACTTTGAGGGTCATCGCGGGGTCTTGCAGCAGCGGTCGCTCTTCTACCTCGGTCAGTTGCGGTCTGGGCTCAGGCTGCAAAATAAATAGATTTCGAATACGTTTTGAAAATGGAAAAATATTTTATGTAAAAAAATCGCTTCATCAATTTCAAATATGTTTCATTGAAAAATAAAAGCTGAATGATTTCGGTGCGAGATCGATTATGTCTCGTCATGCGATGAAAATTTCATAAAGAAAATTCATTCTGTTGAGTACATATAAATAGCGTTTATTGTATGCATTTGGAAAAAAATATGTTTCACCGATAACGTAAATGGCATTTCGACTTCATGCATGCGATGGTGATCCTGGTGGAGTACGTAAATAGACAAAATACAAAATTCTCTTCGGAACAATAGCCCAATACACCGTGACTCGACCTGTTTTCGCGTCAGAAATTACGCAGTATGCATTTCTGATTTTCTTGCAAAATTTTCGCACATGCGCACTGTGTGAAAAGGGTGCATTCTTGCAATGATATAGATGATCTTCGTTCTTTTGCAGATAAAATCCCGTGCGTTGTTATCTGCGTTCTACGCCGCGCGTAATGAGGAGAGCGCGCCCTCTCATTCCTCACTTTGCATTATCGCCCGCGCGATTCATGCGACTCCTTCTTTAATCAGGTGTCTTACCTCCTCTATCCACTGCCTTTTCCTCATGAACGATGGTCCATTACTTTCTAATGTCATAATGTTTACACCTAGTGCCATACATTTAGGTTTTTTCAACGGTAAGCTAATAATTTTTTACCTCCTCAATCCACTGCCTTTTCCTCATGAACGAGGGTCCATTCGGGTTCAGCGGCTTGCCCGCCCGCCCGTCCTTCTTCTCGTCTGTGTTGCAACTGCAAATGTTTATTTTTTGTTATTGTTTTTGTTTTGTTATTTATATTTGTACCATGAACAGAAATGACGTAGGGCACTTAGACACTGACAATATTTTTTCTCGAAAACCTCAAGGAGTGTGCGAATATGAGGCGAACGCACAGGACAAACACGTGTAAAAATGTATCCTGTTTGGAATGTTTTCATTTTTAGAGTCCCTTGCGTTCCAGAAAATCAACACATCGCTCTAGGAATACGTATTTGCATTCTAGCACAACTCCGCGAATCGTCGGTTTGTGGGAATCAAGAATCCGTCTCTTCATTTCTCGAGCTCTCGCGCCAGAGTGACGAGAGAGCCGAGAGGAATGAAGAGACGGTCTCTTCATTCTGATTCGACCATCCGCCGCTAATTAAACGCGCGGGGCTTCAGAAACCTGTGCAAAAATGGACAACACAGATTGGCTCACTGAGATGCATTCTAATTTTAGCCGTACCCCATTGCGAAACTGATGCGGATAATGTAGTCTCCGAGTACGAATTCTCGAAATTCGAAAGGTCAAAACAACAACAATGGAGTGTTGAAGCCTTAGGACGATTTTGAGAATACGAAAGCTCAGAAATAAGTGCAATAACAAACGTGGCGTATGCAGAAGCCTTAGGAGGTTTTGAATTTAAAAGGATCAAAACAACAACAACAACAACAAAAACAAAAACAAACGCACTGTGCGAGCGAGATGAGTGCGGCCAGTAGAGAACCGACGATGAGAAGACGACCACGTATGATCATCTGCAAAATAATTTAGATAATTTAATTTAATTTAATTTCAGGCTGAGATTTTTTGAAAACTAGTATCAGTTCGCAGAAATTAGTTTCAGGTCAAAATGTAAGAAATGGAATGAGTTCGCTCGTAAGTAAATGGGAACATTCGGAATTGATTGTTTTGGGACTATATTCTAAATAATTGATCTGATCGTGTAACAATTCAAAGATTCAGGAAGCTTTTCCACAAATCGGATCTCAACGAACTTTTCTATTATTTAGGGCGCATTGTTCCCTTGTTGCCGTGCCAGACACATCAGCATTCAGCTCGATGTCTGGAGTCGCAACAAGAGCTACCGCCTCTTCATTGCCCACGCTCTCTCGACCACTAGACGGCGCGAGAGAGTGTGGAGAAGGAAGAGACGGCGTCCGTGTTTCGAGCTCTAGTCGCATCCCAGTAATTGTCTACGTGAGGCTGATGAGTTAAATTTCAGACTGCATGGATCCCAGACTTTTGGCGCTTATACGTCATTATCCTACGTTAATAGCGCTTGACTACCGAATCTAAATATAGGAGAAAAACAGTCATCGTTGCAACAGAAAAAGGTTAGCTCAATGCAAAAGAACGGGAGGAAAATAAGAAATGAGAACCACGATTCTACGTAAATACCGCTCATCAGATGTGTTTTAAGACATTAAAATGTAGCAGCACACGGCAAAAAGCCCGCCCCCAACACCGGCTAAAAACTCAAAAACTTTCGCACAGCTCAATCTATTTCCGTAGGAGGAACCAAATGCTAAATAAAAAAGTGGAAATGGCTTCGCACCCACAACAATACGTAGCAAAGCACGTTATCTGCCAAACTAAACACCACGTCGGTTTTCCGGCGATAAATAGCGAACACCTCGCGATTTGATTAGGGTGATCTCAGAATAGCATTGCATGTTTCCAAGTCACAAGCGCGTACTCTTATCACACGATAGATCACTAACTCATTTACGGTAATACTCATGATCTGAATTCATGCTCTATTTGTGGCTATCAAGAAATCGTAGCTCCATTCCGAAAATGGCATGAAGAGACGGATTCTTCATTCTTACTGGAAATCTTCAATAGAAATCTGAGCAATTATTTGTTTTGAAGAGTGCGCGATAACAAATGTTATAAAAAACGAGATTTTCAAATAGAGGTCACCGTCGAAAGGACGGGAGAAAGATCTTGAGATGGAGCGAAAAAGAGGCTCCTCATTTTGCAAGAGTTCTCGATTTCTCTGTCAGTGAGATAGTGTGTGAAAATACTCCCTCTCAATTTTACGTGGTCCCTTACTTCTCTGGCCCAAAGACTATGGGAAATAGAGAGAAACTGTCCCTAATCGTCCCTTGATTAGAGATCCCCGTGTCAAAACAACCTTATGATATCAGCACGAAAATGTTAGTCGGAATGAAAATAAGCGCGTGGATTATGAGCAGATGTTTCCTTCTGACATGGAAATTTATCGCAGCAAGGAATGACGACCGGATTTCTGGATCGATTTGTCGACAAACTCTGCACTAAACTGGACTGAATTTTCAATCGCCACCCTTTGACCATTCCTTCAACAAGATTCTCGTCCACGCCAAATACAGTTATTCAAATTTCCCTCGCCCAACGAAAGTCTTGTTCCTTGTTCTCTCCCCCATACTATTGTGGCGTCATTCCTTGGTTTTTGAAACTTCAATATTTGTAGCTCGCGATAGATGATTACTCGATTACCACAACTTCCCTCACTACGCTATAGATAGGATGTCTGAAACTATAGCAGGTCGTGCTACAATTTCCCGGTCATTGCGAAATGAAACTATACAAAAATTGGGAGAATTGCTTGTGCCTGTATTGAACTCAATTATTCCCACTACAATTTAGAATGAAACTGCACGATGCTAAAACTGGAAAAAGAGGTACACACAACACAATTAGACGAATAATTTACAGACAAAATTATTTATTAGCTAAAAATTTAATTAAATTCACCTGTATGTTCTTGCGGTGGGCTAGGCCCTAATGGAAATCGGATGGGAATCCGATTCGTTGACTACCTGAAATTTATCGATTATTTTGGAGCTACAGTAATCCACGGTTACGGTATTGCGCGGTTACAATAACCCACGAGACGCGCAAATATTATGCACGGAAAAAATGGCTGGTCCGCGAAATTATTCTAATGAGGACCGCGAATTGCACTATTACTAACGACTTGCAAGTATTGCTTCGCTACGGTCTAGACAGTGCAGAGACAAACAGCTCAAAATCGGATTCTTCATTTGAAGAGGCAGAATGAAGAATGCGTCTCTTCACTCCTCACACTTTCTCATTGCCATGGCCGATGAGAAAGTGCGCTAGATGAAGAGACGCATTCTTCATTCTGCCAGCCCTAATAGGCACGATGTCACTTCGAATGAAGACAAAGGGGGCGGATAGAAGCGATACAGAAAGGTTGAGAAATACCTCTAGCAGAGAATGAAGAGTATCCCACGTCAATCTGATCTGGCTTGTTAGAGCGACGAAAACGACTAAAGAGACTGTTCTGGAGTTCGCAATCCTTTAAAGGAAAAGGGGGCGGAGTCTGCGAAACGACGTGTTTCGAAATAAATGAGGGTGTAGTGACCAGAGATTCTCGTCAGAACAACAACGGCACGAATTGAACCCACTTCAATTTGGTTGGGGCTATTTACACTGTGAAAAGAAATGACGAGACTGTTCTGGAGTTCTTCAAAGACAAAATGGGCGGAGTTTGAGAAGTGATGTTTATCATAGAAATGCAAGAATGTATGGTGATCTGCTTCGGAACAGCCGACCCGAATTGAACCCCCGCTATTTACGATGTAGAACCCACGAAACCCACGCGAACTGGACTGTTCGCTAACCGTAAACTGTTGTTTTCCGGCCCTATTTCTGGCCCGTCCTTTCCAAATCTCTGCCAGAAATAGGCCTATCAATTTGGGTATTTCTGCAGGTAGTAGGGCTAAATAAAGCGCGCACCCAAAAAAGTCACGTAACGGGCCTCTGCAGATGCGGCTACCAAAGACCACCCGCTCGGGAGCTAAAGAGCGGGACTCTTCATTGAAGAGTAATACTCTTCATTGAAAAATGGAAGATGAATGATGATGCGGTGTTTGCGTGTTTCAAAAGTAGTCGTGGTGTAAGCGATAGGGTGGTCCTGGGAATACTGGGCATAGCTGAGTGATGCGGTAGGGTGTTTGCATTTCGCGTCTAGCAACAGCTAAGCAGTGCTGGGACGTTGCGGAAAATTGGTTCAATGCCCAAAAAAGGCTGAATGAGCAAATAGATAAAAGTCAGATTTTCAGAGGAATCCTAGCTACCTTGAGGATACTCTTGAGGATTACCGGGTCTCCGTGCGTAAATTAGACAACAATAGCCAGCCAAACCATCCACAAGAACTGCATACTTGAGTACCCCCAATCCGTCCCGTCCTCAAAAAGACGGCCCCTTGTCTTCTCGAGACATAAAGAGGCACGTTAGTGAAGAACACTAGACAATGTGTCCCCAGGCTCCGCCCCCTTGTTCGGCCCCGCCCTCCCCATTTCGCGCGATCTTTTGCCTGTTAGGGTCCCCCGGATCCACTCAAGACCACTTGAGAAGATGTAGCCTCGCCCGCTTCTCGGAAGAATAAACGCGTGGACAATTGTGCGCGGATGTGATAAATAATAAAGCAGGTAATTTGTGCATCATTTCTTTCATTTCCGCGGAATAAACGTGCGCATTCTAAAGTGGAATAAGAGGACGGAAGAAACTATTTCGAGTGGGCGAATGCACCCAAACTCAGAACATTATAAAACATTGGTCATAACTCAAGAGCCCCAGCCTTAGGGCTGGTGGAAAATTGAATGTTGCGTATTCGTGATCACGAATAGCCAATGGAGAATGCACCCATTCGTACGCGAACTTTCGGAACTTTACTCTTACTCAAGATAAAGCGTGTCGTGAATCGTGAAATATTACAAGTCCTTGATCGAAAACGGAAGACTAATTTGAGAGTTGGCACAATCCAAGCACAACCCCCTCGCTGGGAACTTTTTAGGGTATTGACATTCGAGAAAAGTTGGCCATGAAATCGCAAAATATATTGGGCCTATGATCTATTGCGAGTGCACCCAGTATGATGGGAACTTTTTCAACTTTTGCCCCAACTCAAGATCATACAGTGTACAGTAGATCAATGATGAGGAAAGAAGGCATCTATTTCGAGTCAAATGAAAAATAGAATGTACCCATTCGATTAGACTTTTTTTAGAGAATTGATGCTTGAGATTCCTCCAAAGAGCACAATTACGGGGCAAGAGTAAGAAGGTATACTCTTTGACAGTTGGGAATGATTGAAAAGGTTGGGTCATGTGAGAACGGACGACTATTTACTATTTCGAGTCGATCCAATGCCACACCCGAACTTTTTAGGGGTTTGGTCCTTGCTCGAGCGCTCGTAAAACCTAAATGAGGAAATGGAACGCTCCAAATATCATCGGACGCTGCAAAACCTATTTCGGACCAAGGAAATGAAAAAGTGTTCTGAATATGAAAAACTCGGAAGAATTTGCTATCGCAAGCCAGATCACATAATTAAAGCAGAGGTCTGAAGGCTTACGCAGGGACTTCAAAGTGTATCGAAAAATAGAGCAGAGGGAAGAGCGTTCCAATCAAGATCGAGTAATTGAAAATGCACAAACATTATGGGAAGTGACGTCCCTTTTGCACACTATTGTGAGTGTGGGTGAATGATTAGAACAAGAAGTGCATCACGGACTCGGTGATGTGTGAAAAATACTATCTAACCCCGCAGAATATCTACTTTCGAGTTCAGATTGCTATGTCAAATAAATCTACATAGATTTTTGAACCAAATAGTTCTAAATAGCCGACGAAGTACATCGTAAATAAAAGTAGCCGTGCGTTATAATAAGCGTAATTATGCGCAAAAATAGGTGCTTCAACGTCAAGCAATTTTACAGTCGTCCATAGACAACCATAACTGATAACAAATATTGACAGCTTGAGTTCATTTCGACCGCATCTTCAGACAAGACATAGACTAACGATAAAGCTGAAATAGCTTGATCTACGACGCATCAGCTAATTCGAATCTGCTTTCTAATGTCGAAAGTGTGTTGGACACTCGTGTTATCCTTGGATTGATACTTATTAGACAGAGCTCGAGAAATGATACCGCCGTCTCTTCATTTCACGCACTCTCTCGCTTCTCTGACCGGTGAGAGAGTGTGCGAAATGAAGAGACTGCTGCTCATTTCTCGAGGTCTACTTATTAGACAGAGCAAGGAGAGAACCAGAATGAAATATTACTAGCAATAATCGCGCGTTCTCTGACGAAGTGATGTATGGACTACTCATTGTCAGTTAAACGTCAGAAAATGAGCAAATTGCGATTACGAGGGATCGCACTTCCCAGTTTCCGCTACAAGACTCTGCAGGATTTCGCACGATTTGATAAAAACGGAGATGACGGAAGACTTTTCAGGCCAGACAGATGACGAGAGAGCATGGGGATAGGAGAGAGTCAGACAACGCAATCTCAAACCTAGATAGCGAATGAAGAAACGTAGGCGCAGGTGCTAACAGCGTTTCGCCGCATTTCTCACGATTTACCCACAATTTATGCACCACCCCCAGGTCTGCCTAAAGGCGTGTATTAGAGTAGCCCCTGAAGTCTGTGAGTCTTATTTGTGAAGAACCAAATATATATTTGCAACACCCCCCAAATCTACCTAAATGTGCAAATTATAGATAATATCCCTAAGGTCTGCTGGCTCTCTAATTGCCTCATTCACAGGTCAGAAAAGGCGAGATAAATGTGAAATGAAGAGAGTGCGTGGTCTTACAACCTCGCTATTTTCGAGCACTAATCATAGAGGGCTTATCGCAGACGATTACTAGCACAAGTGCCGATTACCCCACGCAAGAACAGAACTCTCTGACTCTCTTCAAACACCGTAGTTTCTCGTTTCTCCCACTATTCAAAACTGGGGTGTGCAAAATATTTTTCGGTCTCTCATATCGCGCAATACTCTCTCGGTGTCTCTGACCGGCAAGAGAGCATTGCGAAATGAGAGATCGGAAAATCTGTGCACGCCCTAGATAAAAGGTAAGCGGGCTAAATGGAGAGACAAGAACCCACGCAACTAGATAGTTCTTCGGTCTCCTTTTTAGAGATTCGGGAAGTCATGTTTACGGTGCAAGCTCTGCAAGAGAGGGCCCTCGACGGGGGGGG
>LS485753.1:366073-392047 GCA_900490705.1 Pristionchus arcanus
CCCCCTCAGACTTTGACCATCATAAAGAACAAGAGAATGCCATAAACGGCTGACCACTTGATGACCGGCTCAAATGAGCAATTACTTGCTGGACAATGGAAAAAAGACGAACTTCTCCGATATGCAACACAACCCACTCAGAAACCATCGTAGAAGTCATAAAGAGTGGGGTTCTAGATATTCTTTCCACTTCTACTTCTAGATATAAAACCAAACCTAGAAAACCTAGGAATCGTTCATTTTCTCCCGGTTTATCGGTAGAAGCATATAGCACAAGTGGGGTGAATATCTAGAACACAACCCCCACTTCAGATGACCCCGCGATGTGACTTCAGACTAGAGTTCGAAATACGAGTAATCGTCTCTTCTTTACACGCGATCTCTCGTCACTCTGATCGGTGAGAGAGTACGATCAATGAAGAGACGATTATCCGTATTTCGAAATCTACTTCAGACAGACTTGAGCGGTCAAGTGAAAAGATTCCGACGATCGTCGGTAAACAACGTCTTTTCAGAACACTCCCATAAAAGTAGATAGTTTGCAAACGGTGTAAACATACATCTCCTCCGTTAGCCCATTTTGTGTGCTAAAATTATGCAAAGCAATTTTCAAAAATACCAGACCAAAAAATGGAAATTACGGAGGTGGAAGTGACGGCTTATCAGAGACAAAGAATCGTTCCGTTCATTTGTAGCGTCGCGTTACAGAGTTATGGAATTCTAGCCAGCAAAACACCGTCTAGGTAGCAGATACAATTAGGAAAATTTAAGGATAATTTGTTATCACATTTTCGAAATGCTATTGCCTAAGGATTGACGGCGCGATGCTTGAATGGAATGCAATAAGTCGATGATAGACAAATAAACCTGGTGAAAATAAAAATTACATGGTATTACATTTCATGGCAAACCTTGGAACGAAAACACGATATTTTCGAAATACCACACGTCAAAAGTGCAAATTCAGCTGCAGGGTTGGAAGGAATTGTGTGAGGCAAAGAAGACAAATCGGATGCTAATCAAATGGTGGGGGGAGGGGGGGGGGGTATCTCCCTTCCTCCTCCTTTAATCGTCTCCTCTTCTTTGCCCTATCTTTCCTAGACTGAGAAACTAAAGACCATGGCAAAATGAGAAGAAAGACTATCCTCCCTGCTAGTCGCTTGACACTCTATCCCTAACAGGTCAGAGGCGCCTAGAGATAAGGGGGAAAGCGAGAGGGGCAGACGGTCGTTCTCTTCAGGAAGATTGGAATCATGACCTCTGTGACGCTACTGAACGTCGAACAATGACTCTGAGGCTGTCCGGGGTTAATCGAATGAGCAGAGTGGGGGGACAAGTGACACGTAAGCAGGGAGCCTTTCGCAATCAATCAGAAATAATAGCTACCGTAATTCACTAACTATCAAGTACATACTTGGGCAAACAATGGGAAAATAGCTTTCCCACGAATAGAACTACAGTATGAATCGCCAACTGAACCCGGGAAGGTTCTAGATTGTTTCAAAACGCCTTCCCACTCAAGGATGATGTAGCAACAATGATGAAGTGGGCATGGGGGCGTTCTGAGTTTAGAGAACCCGAGATGGACGGGCTGGGGATTTGTTTGTCAAACTATGAGAACGACGACTCTTCTCGAACTCACGCTAGCCCCGCCCACTTTTCGAACAATGTGAGTTCGAAACACGGGTTAGAAATGACGAGAGAGCATGGGAACTGGAGAGGGTCAGACAGCTCCTCCTACTCGTTGAGGAGCGTGTGAGATCATGAATATGGATAATCGCGACGCGACATCACTGCCGAGTCAATTTACCTAATCGGTAGCCTCTCTTGGAACAAATTGAGCGCAGAGATTCTAATTAGATTGAGAGGAGTTGACCTCTGAAACGCCGGGTGAAAATGTTGCGAATCTGGGAATGGGCGGACAGAGAACGAAGAACAGTGGCAGGTTGGGAAATGTCTGACGAATTGAGGAAACATCGTGGGATCCCATCAGATCGCTTATGTTCCAGCGCTGTCAGAGAATGAATGGAGGTTGGTAGGATAACCAATGGAGGATTCCTATCTGAACGTTTTCGTTCGAACAAGTATCGTGTGATTGGTTCTGGATGGTAGAGTATCGATGAAGAAGAATGGCTATCCCAAATAGCGGCCCGAAAACGATCCTATTCAGAAGCGTAGGCAGAGAACGAAGGAGACTAGATGAGATAAATAGCTAACCAAAGGGACGAGGAAGAATCAGAGTCCGTTGAAATGTTCCCTCCTACGGAATGGCCAAATACACGACAAAAAATGCATAGCAGGAAGGGACCGCTGTTGTTGAAAATTTCATGACGAAAGAGGGAAATGTATGGGAGTCTCTTCTTCTTCCAATCTTTGAGGATTAGTTGGGAGAGGTCGCGCAAGTGTTTCTTTCTGTGAATAAGAAGCTAGGCACTGATTGAAATTCGTGATAAGACCCCTACAACTGAAGCCCTTCATGAATCGCTTCGAAATTGTTGGAATAATCAACTTCGAAAAGGACCAGACAGACCAAAAACCAGGTCATGGGTCTAAAGATGTCAGAATGAAGAATCGGTGTATTCATTCCACATGGTCTGACCGGAATAAAGTGACGAGCTCTTCATCCTTCCTTTCTAATTGGCAGGCGCGAGGGACTCCATTGTGTTCAAAATTTACCTACCACAAGCGCGCACAAAAGATCATCGAACGACAAAAACTTCCGGGAATTTCATATTGTTCCGGTAACGAACTTACGAACTATATACGCCAGACGTAGTGTAAACAAATAAAAAGGCACAATGAAGTGCGAAATCACGTCAAAATCGCCAAATTTTCTCGGAATTCGACAGTGAAGAGAAAGACTACGGTAGACATTTCAATACTCATTACCAAGAGAAAAAGTCAATTAATTGTGGTAGAGAGGCTAGATTGTCTATTATTTTTCATTTGGAGTGAACGGCATCAAAGTTGTGTTTTGGATTTGATTAGACATCGCAAGTAGACAGCAACAATTATATGTGAACATTGCTTACGGATACGTACAATTTCAGAGAAAAATCATAGATCGGGAGTTTATTGAGGCACCAAAGGTTTCGGCCAAAGATCAATAAAGTTCAAAGACCAAAGATCAAACGTGCAAATCGCGAACCTGGGTACACTCAGTCAAGTAGATACTATGACACTGATGGGCTGGACCCATTTAACCAAACTCGACTCGCTCATTCCCGGAAACCATCCTATCACGCGAGCAGCCCCATCCCCTTCTTGTCCCTATCAGAGACGTGTAGAGATCAAGGGAAATGGAGAGGGATAGACAGCTCATCCGAAGGCAGAAATAGTAGTAGTTTGGGAAGTGGCTGCTTAGTACGAGTGAATGGCAAATCGGCCGACTGATTGCGTCATCAGCCAACAAAAAGCGGCTGACTGTAGAATTTGCGCGAGCCAAAATCACGTTCCAAATTCGCTGCTTACGAAAGTTTCATCACGATATCCCGCCTCTGCTCTAACAGAATACACATGATGCGACGAGGACAAAAGTAGAGGGGCGAGCTTGCTAATAATATATGTGACCCTTCAACCCACAGAGATGAGGAGGATGTACGCGACGGCATACTTGAGCTTGAGCCCTATTTCTAGAAGGGATCCTCCCTCGAATGAACCTTTGACGAGATGAGAGAGCAAGATTCACACTAGAGTCAGGACGATCGAATTAACGGATGAATGAATAACTACAGTGAATTACAGTAAGAGAAGCATGAATGACGGCAGTATTATGCCCGTGTTTTTTTCTGTCATCTCATATTCAGCAGGCTGCAATAAATAACACGCGAGATAATGTTCGAATCGAGATTTAAGAACTAAATATAATTAATACGGTAAAAAATAGATAAATTATAATCTAAAAATAAATAATACAATAACAAAATAATAAGTGGCAGCTACTACGTAGATAATAATGCACCAGTGTAACAAAGACGGCGACTCGAGCAAGGGTCCGCTGGAGTTTCGGACGAAAACAATACATTCGCTAAAGCATCGTGTGACTCTTCCTCGCAATTCACAGGCTCCTTGCCTTCCTCAGGACAAAAATATATCGACATAATTGGCTTTATGCCCGTTTGTAAATATTCCTGTTGTCGATAGAGGAATGTCGTCACATTCGGACCATAAATTACTGTGTGAAGTAACAAGGAAAGGCGTTGATTGGTATAGATACAAATCTTTATCGGCACATAGGCATTACGAGCCGATTAGAGCTCATAACAAATTATTAAAGGAAGTGGACGTTACCTGTGTGAGATGATGCTGATGCGATATTTACCTAATGGCACCATTTATAACTACTGCAAAAACCCCGGTAATTCGCACGTAGCAGCTGTTGCAAAACAGATAATCACAGAGCTACTCTAACTGCATCGTTATTTTTGAAGCCGGCTTTTTTTCCTTGAATCCATAACTTTTTAATGAATACTTCTCCTTACAGGAAAATACGGCTATTTTACGGAAGCTGCTTGTAAAATTTTATCCCCAAGAACCGCCTTGATACAGTTAGAACATTGAAGCACCGTTTAATTCAATCCAATGCCAAATATCATCCCCTTACAATGGAATATGAATGCTTGTTCCAACTGCTGTGACGATTCCCCTGCGGCCTAGAAAATTCCACTGACTCGCCCCACAATTACACTGATACGATTGATAACACTGAATGATACCCGGCGAAAGGACGTGAACACTATTACAGACAGCCGGCTGATAACAAATTATTGATATACTTATTTCCATGTGTTGGCCCCCAAAATTTATGCTTCATCGTTTCCGTCACCTAATAAATAAGAAAGACGCTCCTCCGCGTTAACCAATCAAACCTCGTAGGCTGCAGCATCACTGGTTCCTTCGTTGTCTATGGGTAGCCCATTGCGTACACTACGCTTCTCAATATCCGTACGGTAGTCGCACAACTCTTCGCTTCTTGCACGCCATTCACTATACAAATCTCACTCGTAGCACATGATGTCATGCAATCTCCATAATGCGAATAATTGTCAATGCAATGTAACTTAGTAATACAGCGTAACTTCTTACGCGGGCCCTTCGCCTCAGCTGCACAATATAAAAACACTCAAATGAATCCGAGAACGAGCACATTTATGCGGGCAACGCCTGATAAGTGAGGGAACAGCAAAATGGTAGCTACGAGTTTTCCGCTTATTAAACGAAAGTGAAGTGAAAAAAGAACGCTTATTATAAACGAGAGCTCAAACGAATAGCCATTAATGACGATCATAGGGTTGTGGGGTGCTAGAATAGGCGAACAACGAATAGAATTCTTTTCAAAAGATAAATACTTATGCATTATTCGAAACATGTCAAAATTTCAGTGTGGAAATCTACGAGAATGTAAATGTGAGAAGTGAATAGGAGGGGAAAAGGGGGACAGGGGGTGTACTGGGCTAAGAAGTTGTGCACGGGTGAGGAAAGAGGGAGGGAAGATAGTCGCCGGTGGTGTCATCGCGTGCAAGCGCCGCGCCTCTCACGCGCCGCCTCACTCGCGCCGCGCGCGCCACTCTTCTACCACCATCCACGCCCGCGTCCGCTTCTCACGCGCTTAGGTGCTCCACTGAGGAGCCGTCTGGCCCCACATGGCGCCGCCCATCTGACTACCGTACGGCGCTGCGGGCTGCTGCTAAAACGGGACTCTGATCAACCTGCTGGCTCTAAACACCTCCTTCAACCCCCTTCAATCATCATCATCTCTTCTGCGGCTTGCATCGCTGCTTACATATTATCCGCCTTCTATCCGCTTTAGTGTTGCCAAATCGGCATGGCTTTCTCAATTTTTTTTGCATGCCGATTCAGCAACACTACTCCACCTTGCCTATCATCTCACTACACCATATCTCACCCTCTGCTGCTGCTGCATGGCATGCTGCATCTGGGGGACCTGCTGCTGCTGTTGCTGCACGGGCTGCTGCTGCTGCATGGGATTGAGCGCCGCGCCGCCCACCACGCCCATCGCACCCTGGCCCTGCGCCTGCTGACGGAACAGCGCGTACAGGTCCTCGTAGCGCTCGTGCTCCCGCTGCACCTCCCGCTTCAGCGCGTCGTTCTCCTTCGTCAGATCGGCGATGCGACTGAAACATATATTCACCCATCATCCTAATACATTCACTTTATTACCCGAACACCAGGGACACGACAAATCAAGTCAATAAAGTGGAAATAAGGCCATCTGCGTGACACGGCTCCGCAGTTTTTTCGCCGCAGCGCGAGCGCTTAAAAAACGTTGATTCGAAAGTGTCAGCGTCACGCAAATGGGTCATTTTCCCACTATTGACTCGATGTAAAGAAGACGTAATGAGGACAGAAAAGCCGTTTAAAAGGTTTAAAAACCCACGTCTCCATCTCAGCCATTCTCATCTCCATCTCTCCTCCCATGCGCGGTCTCTTCACGTCGCCGAAGCCGCCCATTTCATCGGCGGGCATCGGACGACGCATGGGGCCGGGGCCGCCGAATTGGGGTCCGCCGAAGCCGGGTCCGGGTCCGAAGGGGCCGCCCATCGGGGGAGGTCCACGGCCGCCCATGCCGGGTCCGCGGGGTCCGGGTCCTCCCATTGGAGGGCCGGCGCCCATGGGAGGAAGGCCGCGACGGCGACGCTCGCGCTCTTCCTCCATGTTCACGTGCCAGTAACGGCAGCGCGCCGTGCCGCTGGAACTGTTCAACTCATTTAATTGTTCCGAAAATATTAGCGATTCCGCCACAAAATATTGGTTCAAAAACAACTGAAAAGACAACTAACCGACTGCACTTGCCGGTCTGGAACTCCTTGCACACGGGGATGCCGTTGATGGTGTCGCTGGTGGAGACGGCGGCGACCGCACGCGCGAGCAGCAGGTTGAACTGAAAATTGCAAATTTAGAAGAAAAAAATCTTGTGTGGATGATTCACTCGCTAATGCCAGTGACCTTGGCATTTTCGAAAATGCCTCACCTCCTTGGTAGCCTTGTACCGGTCGGCCTCCTCACGAGGAACGTGGACGAAGCGGCAGTTGTCACGGTGGCAGCCACGGTTCTAAAAAATAGTGACTTAATAAAATTATTAAAATTCAAAAACCTGAAATTTAAACGAAACTTGCCTGGTAATCGATGCAGAAGTGCACTTCTTGGTCCTTGTCGCCGGAAGCGGGCGAGTCGGAGGGGTGGAAGAACTTGCATCGGTTCCCGCGGTTGCAGATGTTCTTGAGGAAATCGCGGCAAATGTCCGAGCGCTCCGAGCGCTCCTCTTTCTTGACCTCGACCATGACTGGAGAAAAGAGATATAAGAATAGGCCCGGCAATCGATAACGGAATTTCGCAATAATATACGAAACTTTTGGGCGAATTTTAGCGACTAAATTACGGTGAAATTATGACGAGGTCGTGCGCCGAGTATACAGGGGGGAATACGCGCGCGAAGTACGATAAAAGCGGCACGAAACGTAAGCAACCTCGCTCGAAATCGAATGGAAAGAGAGGGAATCGCGAGAAAATAGACGCGTCCGCGACGCACGCAACGCGTGTGTCACTAACACACGGCTCCGGCATAACCAGCGGGCTTTCGTTATTGGATTTTATTCAACAGCGGAAATTATTAATGTTTTTTTAAAAATTTGATTATGACAATATACTTGAAAGCTGTAATCAACAAAATATGCAATTTAAACATGATAATGTAAAAATTATAGTAGGTTAGTATTTTCCGGATGCGAGCCGCGTTTTAGGTTATCCTTGTTTCGCGCACTTTTTACCGTACTGCCGCATACAAAACATCGCGCTGAAATTTTGTTTATTTTCGATACAAAAGCTGTTTTTGCACCCTACTGACTAATAAAATTCCCGTAACCGGGTGGCCAATCGCTGGACCACCCACGCACGATTGTTCCCATCACCTCAGAAACACTGGGCAAGCGATTATCGTTGATGCTCCGCCCTCACAAGCGGGCACAAGACTATGGGTCAGTTTGTAGCCGAAACTTGACCGCTTCAAATCGCACACTTACTCTGTACAGTATCCACGCCACATGGCCAATCTATCCGGCACACTATCGGTTCATTGTCGGCCCCCGGCCCACTGTGTATTGTATCCGTAATCGTGACCTTCTCCCAACAGTGCATGCCGCTTTCAAGGTCCAAACTTGGGTTATTTTGATTACGGAAGTTGCAGTATTCACTTACATCAAACGCCTGATCTTCCCTGATCGGTCTGAGCCGGTCGACGTTCCGATGCCGCCCGCTCAGCCCGGTGCGCCCGCCACGAGGGAGGCACTGCCTGCCACGCCGTCCTCACGGGTATGCAGCGAGTTATCGATTGATTTTATCGATTTTTTCTCACTCAAACCAAAGAAGCGGACACAGTGAACTAATAGTAAATTTATCTGGTTCAGAAGCGACCCGCCTGCTCCACTAGCTCGAGCACGGCCGGCCTACCGGTCGCGGCCTCTAAGGCTTCCCGTCGCGGTTCCCAGTCGGCAAATCGCGCCATCAAGACGGAAGAACCGGACGGTGAGCCTTTTCACAAGTTAAGGATCTTCTGAAACCCGGAATTACCGAGTTTGGTTGATTATTCGGTATTTTATGCAGTGGATTATGCCCGATCTTAAAGTCCAGTTTTTGATTTTCCAGTCAACATTTGCCATTTTAGAAGCCTCTCAGAGCATGGATGGATCGAGTGAGCTGATGGATAACGGTGTACAGTGAGTTTTGCGACTTTCTTATCACTTGATTTCGTGTTTCACCCCCGTTATGGCCAATTGATTACTGGCCCTTGGTGCCTTTCCTAGTCAACATTACTTTTCTTGAACACATTGTGAGCGTGTGGCAATACTTTGTAAAGGGTTTTCGAAACACGAATCAATCGATAATTAACATTCATCGGTGCAGGTACTCGGACATGGGTGCAGAGGACGAGGAGCCTTGCACGTCCTCTTCGATTCTTCGGACGCCGTCCAATGCCAAGCCGAAACCAGACAGACGTCGGACCGGAAGGGAGATGAGTGAGGTAGGCAGCTTCTCTTTTATATCACAAATGTAATTTCAAATCCACCTGCTGTTCCTTCTTCCTTTTCTCATAAGCGTTCCTCTAGAGAAAGTAATGTCGTTGTATGAATTATAAGCAAGATTTAAGCCTTGAATATTGCACACCCTCCTCTCCATGGCTGCTGTAGTTCCATTTTGTCCGTATTTGCATTGCAAAAGCTCTACTTTAATTCAAACGCTGTTTCCCGCCTCTAATTATTTTCAAGTGTCTGACATACTTGAGCAGTTTATACATGCTAATTTTATGTGTGAAACACTCCATTTTGCTATTTTTAGATCCTCGTTAGTGTCATTAGTAACCCAGTTACCTTGCAAAGCGCCACTTTGAATTCAAACGTTGTGAAACGCACGTGGTGCGGGTCGCTTTCGCGCCACCTCGTCTCTCCGTGCCTCCGCCCTCCCTCTTGCCGTCTCTATCCCCGCTCCTCCCGCCCTCTCTCCCCGTTCTCCCCACCACTCGCTGACTCCGCCCGCCTATCGAGCGAGAGACTGGCCGAGGCGGAATATCTTGCGCCGTCTGTGCTTTGTTGTGCCGCCTTGGGGATACTGTAGTCGGCCCGGGTGCAGAGTGGGAGCAAAGACATTACCTGACGTCATGGGTTAAATCTTTGGAGAAAATGAACAGAATTTCTTTGTTTTTCTTGAGTTTTTCTTGAGATTAAAAAAAAATTTTATTTTATTTTATTTATTACTCTTATTATTTTCAGGAATCGGATGGGTCGGACCACACACTCATCGGATCTCCCAAGAAGAAGACCTTCTACACCATCAATGATCGTGAGTGCATAGTGCCCATACTTTCTGTCGTTTCCTATAATTCACCGTGGTGTGTTAATGCATATTGCCTGTTTGCTTATAATGTGCATGGATGGTCGAATACAGACGAGACAAAATCAATACGATTTTGAATGATTGTGTCTGTATTCGACCCTTTTTGTGACGCACCGAATGAGTAACAGCCAATGCACGGTGGCTGAGTACATGTTCTGACTCTCTGTGATTGTCATTCTCTCCTGGCTGAGAGAATGGCAATTTGAGAGATTCGGAGTATTTTTGCACCATATTGTGGGATTATTGTTAGCGGCACCTACACCATTTCCAGAGGAGCCGTTGACCTGATTCAATGAGTGCCTAGTGCCATCCCATTCTGTCATTTCTAATAACTCACCGTGGTGTGCTGCACTAACCCGCTTTCCAGTGCACGATGGCGTGAATGGCGTGAGTGATGTGACGCCCGTGGTAAAGAGCGAAGAGCGGCGAAGAGGGAGAAAGAGAGTGAAGAAGAGGGAAGAGGGAAGGGAAGAGAAGAGGGAGAAGGGCGAGAAGAGTAGAGAGAGACGAAGATCAGACTCATGTTCGTTGCACCCTGCACTCGCTCAGTTTGCAATGCTCTCTCGTTTCTCTGACTGACAAGAGAGCATTGGGAAATGAGAGATCATAACCTTTTTTTGTGTTGCACAAATGGGTCGAAAAGTGCATTTCGCACAAGAACTGTTTGCACTATTAGTTTTGTTTGTTTTGTGAGATAGAAATGGTGTGAAATGTCCTCATTCGACTAATTTTTGGGCGAGATTGTTATATTAATTCCCCTTGTTTAGTGCACAGCAACCAGCCGGCCGAGCGGTTCCGCACCGACATCCTCACGCAGATCCGGGCCGCCGATTCGGAGTACACGGTGGGTTACGGTACTTTGGGGGGGGGGGTACGGTAGTCGATTCCGGGACGCCGATTCGGAGTACACTGTTTTGTTCGGATACGGTAGACGTAGTATAGGGTGGGTTACGGTAACCGGGATGTACGTTGAGTATCGAGGGTAGTACAATTTTTTTTGTTATTGATTGTTGATGGAATAGCTGCTGCTGTTAAATTGAACTTTACCAGTTTCTTGTCGTACATACTGATAGCGAAGCTGGAATGCATCTGGTTTCCTAGTTTCCGATTTTTTTGTTTGAAAAATATTTTAGAATCTTGCACTATCGAGCTGTTTTTGAGTATTATTTTGCAATGTGTTTAAATTATTTTCATAATATCATTGCCTTGCAGCCATCGTCCACCGAGAGCTCGCAGGTGCTCCGTCTGAGCGATCGATGGAGGGAGGAGTGGAGTCACGGGGTGCAGGTGAGCCATATAGTTTGGTTTTCCGTAAAGCTGAAACTCAAACGTGCCTGGTGCGAAATGTAAAGCTACAGTCTTTCATGGAAACTGAGTACTTACAGGTGCTTCTCCACCCGAAGAACCTTCCCCGCTTCGAGACGCGTCCGTGCGATGTTCCCTCGCATTCGAGCGGCCAGTTCATACTGTGAGTCGATTGTTATTTTTGTTGTTGTTTTTGTTATTTTTATTATTATTTTTTAACATGCTCTTTAATGAGCAATATGTGGTATAGTTTATACTTTTAGAATAATCCGTGTACTGCGAGTAAGACGTATTTATTGATTATTAGGTGAAAAGATCTATGAGAAGCTTGAATTGCGCCGTGCTAGCTTTGTAAGAGATTTAGATGCTTCGTATGTGGAAATCACCGGGTTAGAGACATCACTCAGGTTGTTTGATTTTTTCTTTCCCTCCAGCCGGAAACATATTGAAGGAACATTGCTCCAAGTTAGACATAGCTTTGCTGGAATGTGAATGTGCCGGGCGCGAAAAAATGTCCCTCATACGGGGAAGTTAGATTTTTTTAGATCAATATCCCAACCACATAGCGAATATTATATGAGCCGCCTGGCTATAGCACATCTGGAAAGCGAATGTGACGGGTTTCGAAAATATTCTTCAAAAAGAATGCAATATTGTTTTTTTTCATAGAGAGCTAAAAATCTAGTGGGTATTCAATGAATCAGCCTGGTTATAGAACAGGTGAACGTGCCAGGCTCAAAAGGAAAGTTACCTCCTTGCAGGCCCCACCACTACATCCAATCGAAGGACGCGAGCTACCAGCGGGAGGGCACGCACAAGAAGTACCCCGTGCCGCCCCTGAGGATCTACCAGGGAGATCGACTGGATGAGCTGTGGTTGGAGAGACTGAACAGGTTGGTAGGGTGTGAGCTAGATGCGACGGGTTAGAAAGAGTAGGGGGGGGGGGTTGAGGAGATCCCGCAACATTGCTGCCACACAAGTATTAGATATGGCGAATGGAATGTTATGGGCGATTTATCCTTCCAACATGTCGTAAAACATTAATATTTCCGAGTTAAATGAGGTAAAGTTCAGTGAGGTCAACATTATGACGCCCTGGTAGATTTGTTACTATGTTATTGTTATTGTTTTCGACTCTTGTTATTGTTATTATTATCTCCTCTTCAGATCGCACGTAGCCCATCGCCTGCCGCAGCTCGCGCTGGGCACGATGCTCGACCTGATGAACGAGTTCGAGATCGAGTGCTTCCAGGTGGGTGTTGTTGTTGTTGTTATTGGTGTTGTTGTTTATCACTAATAGGCAAAGTGAAATTATTTTTATCCGTTCGCTAGGCGCTTCATAGCAATTGTGAAGCAGGAATCAACCTAGTATTTGGAAGTTATACTTTTTGTTGGCAAACTTCTGAATCCACACTGCAATTGCAATAGAGCATGCTTCGATAACCTCATAGCAAAAAAAACTGAAATCAATCACGTTTGAATTTTTCAAATCTTGGATAAGATACTGGATCAATTGGATTAAATTTCCAGAAGATCAATGGTGTAGTACTCGCATCACTTGCCTACACTAGACATGCACTAGTAATAGCAATTGTGAAACTGGAAGCAATCACGTTTGAAAACTTGATATTTCTAAAGATCAGAGATCAATATTCCAGAAGATCCACGGCGTGGTCCTCGCCTCGCTTGCATCGCCCGCCTCGTCTTCCAGCACGACGGAGGTTGATGAGGATGCGCCCTGTGACGTCTGTCTGATAGTGGGTTTTTATTTATCTTAATTATTTTAATTAATTAATTAAGTTAGTTAATTAATTAAAACTGATAAAATAAGGTATTCGACGTCTGTCTCATTGTGGGTTGTTTTTTTTATAATTTATTTAACCAACTCCACGGTGGACAGGGATCAAAATACTGTGCGCGCATTGTACAATGTAGTAGTTGTGAAGCAGCAGAAATCCAGGCTGTAGGTGATCTCATTAGAGTTGATTGCGAACGGGTAGGTTAGAGTTGCAAGAACTGGTTATGACGCTAGGATGCAGGGGTCTAATACACAGGTCATGACACTCAAAATGTGGTGTGCTTTTTCGAATTTTTCTGATTTTTGGGCATGATGAGGTTAGGTTTCGTGTAATGTACCCTGATTTCGTGGAAGGGTGGCATGTTTTCTCTATTTTTTGTCCAAATTGGCATAAAAATGTGGCATGCATAGGTCCTTTCGGGAGGGGTATTTGACCTATGCTAGGATAGCTGCAGTCTGTGATTCGTAGCAATCTGGGAGTGAAACAAATATTTTAAAATGCGATTTCATGTTTCGACGTCGCGATATAGCTCGGGTCCAACAGTAAACTTGATCTACGTCTCATTTGCACTCCAAAAAATAATATTATTATTTTTCAAATTGCAGAAAGAATCCGCCGAGGAGGATGATATGTTCTTCTGCGATGGCTGCAATAAGTGCGTCCATCTCACGTGCTACGGAATGATGGAGGTGATCTTTGATCTCTGGTCTTTGATCTCAGGGTATTCAGTGTCTGCGAAATCCATTGCCCTATCTGCATTACTTACTCGATGTCAAAACTTGTTTTGCCTTTGGTTAGATCAATGAATTGAGTTATTTAAATTTAATTTAAAAAAAAATTAAATATAATAAATTCAAGGTCCCGCCTGGCAACTGGGAGTGCGAGATGTGCAGGGCGGTTAGCTTCGCGAGAGTGTAAGTGGTTTAAAAAAAAGTTATTTAAAAAGTATTTTTTTGTATTCGAGAAAGGCGAATTCGTGATTCGCCTAGCCACAATATTAGGAATGTTCCAATGATCCTTAATTGTAGTCTGTTGGATTGTAAAAGCTGTTAAAACACATGCTATATCTGAAAAGGGCGGTGTTTTTATTGACCTTTTTTCAATAAATAGATTACCTATCTTTGCATTATATTTTGACTCTACTCGACCCTGCTAAAACGATGAATGTGTCCGCGAGGCGGCGGGGTGATCCGCCCGCCGAGTCGCTGTTTCACTCTGATATGAGGTTGATGATATCTGATTACAGTGAGTCGCTCAAGTGCGCGCTGTGCCCGACGCGAGGCGGCATGATGAAGCCGGTCAAAGGCACGGACCAGTGGGTGCACATCATCTGCTCACTGCACCTGCCCGGCGTCAAGTGAGTTTTGTCGATCGATCGGGGTACGGTAGGAGGGCGATCGGGAACTGATATTATTCTACGGACTACGGCAGGTTTCTTTTAAGAACTGGGTCGATCGGGTTACGGTAGGATTACGGTAGATGGTGATCGGGAACTGAGTTTATTGTGCGTAGGGTGTAGATTACGGTATGTGGTTAATCGATTAGGCTACGGTAGGGCTATGGTAGGCGGGCGATCAGGAAATCGATCGACACTGTTGTTCTCAGGTTCGGCACGGACAAGGCCGGCAACGACATCGTGCTCAGCGTGGAACAGGTGCCCGACGACCGCTTCACGTTGAAGGTTTGTTTTTGTTTTTGTTGTTGTTGTTTTTAAAAGTGCACTCAAATATATGGGCTAATTGGTACATCATTGCTTGCATACAAAGCGTGCATCGCATCAAGTCCTGGGACGATTTTCGTGATGCTTTCTAAGTATTTTTAAAATTGTTTTTTTTTATTAATTATGCTAATTACGCTGATTACAGTGCGCCATCTGCGATCTGAAGGCGGGCGCGTGCATTCAGTGCGAGCACCGCGGCTGCTCCACCTCCTTCCACACGACGTGCGCCCAGAGGAGTAAGACGGCCGACGTTTACCACGAGGTACGGTAGATAACTGGGGATGGCCATCGAGAACTGGGTTTATTGTGGGGATGGTGCTTGTATCGATTGCGACTCGCAATTTGCGAGGGCTTTTTCGTTCGGTTGGCTACCGGGATAGATGGCACTAGGCCGGACTTTTGGAGACGTGAGACAACTGTTATGTCAGAGAACATATTGCTAAATAGTTCTCATTCATCCGACCAAAAGCCTGATAGGTTGGTTACTGTGTCACCAGATGGGGAGGGGGGAGGGGGGAAGTGATAGGTAATATCACGGGTCTCCTGTAAGAATGTAGGAAGGCAATCGACAGAAAAAAATTTGTTGTCCTCGATTCCATTGAAATTTGTTGGATTGGTTGGGATGAGGGCCTGGAAGATGTTGACCCACTTTGTTCCGCCAAATTTGCATATCATGCAAATTTTTATCTCTAAACTTTGAAAGGCAATATCTAGCTTCATATTTGACCTACCGAATTCTAACCGGCTCAGATCGATCCGCAATTGTCTATTCTACAAATAACTCAATTGAGGGTACGGTTTAAATTTGCATCTTCCATGAGCCAAACTCGAAAAATGAATTTTCAAGGTACAATATGCAAATTTTCTCGAAACTTTCCTCTAAAGGGTATGAATTTTATCATCGATATCGATTCCCCACCTATCCATTGTGGTAACCTCATATTTCATTTGGCCTAACTCGTGACCCCCGATAGTGCTACTGTACAGTGAAACTCCGGACTTAGAATTATTTTCAACATAAAAAATGTTTTGAGCGTATCTCAGTTCAAAATTATGCAAATTCACATTCTGAACTATCAGGGACGATCCCCTCGACGAGTCCAACAAAAAAGTCTTAGTGGCCCGAAGGCGGAAAATTGACCGTTTTCGAGTTTCCCCGCTGTAACAATTTTTTTTTCGATGATAAAATTAATACCCTTTAGAGGGAAGTTTCGAGAAAATTTGCATATTGTACCTTGAAAATTCATTTTTCGAGTTTTGCTCATGGAAGATGCAAATTTAAACCGTACCCTCAATTGAGTTATTTGTAGAATAGACAATTGCGGATCGATCTGAGCCGGTTAGAATTCGGTAGGTCAAATATGAAGCTAGATATTGCCTTTCAAAGTTTAGAGATAAAAATTTGCATAATATGCAAATTTGGCGGAACAAAGTGGGTCAACATCTTCCAGGCCCTCATTCCAACCAATTCAACAAATTTCAATGGAATCGAGGACAGCAAATTTTTTTCTGTCGCTAAAGGCTCTCTTTCTCCTACGTTTTTACAGGAGACCCGTGATATATCAATTAAAAATAAATTAAACATATTGTAATTTGCAGAAGCTGGCGAACGGCGATTACGTGTTCAAGGCGTACTGCAAGAATCACGCGAGAGGAGTGAAGGAGAAGGAGAAGACGAAGAAGGGAAGGAAGAGGAAGGAGATGGTGAGATAATGAGGAGATGGTGAAACTGTAGGCTCATTAAGTATAAGATGCTTTCTTGTGCATTAGCTGAAATGGGAATGTGTCTGTTTAAAAAAATTTTTATGCAATAAAATATAACTGTTCAGGTGGAGCAATCGGAATTTTACGATGACTTATAATATTTTTATAAATATCTTATTATTTAAATATATATTTATTTAATTAATTAAATACTATCAGATGGAGCAATCGGAGGACGAGGCTGACGACCGGAGCGAGCAGTTGAGAGGACTGGAGAGGGCGTTCTTCCTGCACGTCAAGTTTGAGATTGCCGCCAAGAAGTGGGAATATTTTTTTGTAGTTTGTAGGTTAAGGCCGCAGGAACATGAGATTAGCAGGGCAACCAAAATGTGTGAAAAAAACGGCAGGTTAACGTTTGCTGTACGGTGGGGTGTCGACTCTTAGGCGAGCGCACTGATATACGGTGTAAAAACGTCGCCGATACCTGAGATGGGCTGCGAAACAACAGAAGAAATAGTTGGGGTTTTAGTGAGTCGCGAATTGAGTTGGCTTGTCGAGAAATGACTCTCTTCATTCTCCGCGTTCTCTCACTTCTCGGATCGGCGAGAGAGTATGCGAAATGAAGAGACCATTCTCGATAATTTCTCGATAAGCCAACCCTAGTCGCGAATCGTGGGAAGACGAACTGGAAGGTGGTGTAGTGCTTCATGGATAGTTTATGTCTGTGAAGTTTCTCCGTCTATGATAATAGTTTGGCTTGGATATACAAAAACAACACAATTTGTACACTGGTGCACTCTGCAGACATGCGTCGTGTCATTCTGGCTATTTTGATTGGTAGATCACTATCCGGTGCGTGGTGTACATTACGAATTGCCTCCGCTGACTGGGCTTTTTTTAAATAACACCCACACAATTTGTAATATACACTGTTGCATTCTGCAGACTGGGCTGCTCGCAGCTGCACGCGTCGGACGTGTACGAGTACTGGAAGCAGAAGAGGATGGAGCACGGCGGACGGCCCATGGTGAGTGCGGGCGTGTAGATTACGAATTGGTGATTGGGAGGGAAGCGGTTAGTGGTGAACATTGCAAATTGATGATGAGTATTGAATGGAGCGCAGTGTGTAGATTACGAATTGACATTTCTCTTTTCGTTTCTTTGTCCGTTTTGTATGGCCCTTATATCTAGATAAAATTGATGATGATGATTGGAAGAGGGGGGGGGGGCGCTGGTGAGCCGGTGAACATTGCAAATACAACAATCTAATTGCCAGATCGCGGATCCGGACCTCGAGATTGACGTGGAAACGGACATGCCCGTGGTGCTCAAGCTAGAGGACGCGCAGGACGACGGACGGGGCGGACTGGTGGTGAGTTAAAGGAAGGGGAAAAGGAGAGGGAACTTCTTCGGTTTTTGGCCCAGTCAACAACAGCTCCGAATGTGGAGAGGGTGGGGAATGAGAATGGTGGGGAGGGAATACTCTGCGAGAATACGCTGGGCCAAAAACCGAAGATGTCCAAGGAGAGGGCTAGAAGCGCCGGGTTAGAAGTATGTTGTTATGGGGGAGGGCGCGTATGAGTGATTCCAGTAGTTGCCGGTACAACATTGAAGTTATACCAACTTCTGGAGTGTATTGATGTGGTGAAACATGAATCAGGGTGTGGATTTTTCTGCGCAATTCTTAGATATGCACTTGATTTTGATATCGTATTGTTATGAGAAAACGCATACGGGTAGGTCGGGTAAGAAGTAGAAGTGGTAATAATGAAATCAGCAATAATAATAATAATAATTGCAGCTGAGTGCGGACCCGAACGTACAGCGGAACATGACGCCCTACTACCAGAAGCTGTACCGCCTACAAAAATACGTGCACCAGGCATTGGACAGGGTAAGTGGTTTAGTATAATCACTTTTAATTTTTTTTCCACTGCTGATGGCCGGACCTGACCTTTTGCGGATCCCCGGGAAACTTGGACATCAAAGCGTACCAGTGGTTTAGTTGATGAAACATAAATTAATTTAATTATTAAATAAATGATTTAAATAACAAATATGGCAGGGTCGAACGCAGTGCGACATATTCAAGAAGCGCGAGAAGGAGAAGATGAAGCAGTTGGAGAATGAGTGCGTTACAAATATATTATTGTATTTTTTAAAAATAAATGGTTATAGTGACTTTCCATGGTCGAACCGAGACGGTCCAATTTGTGATTGTTTGTATTTTGAAGTGGGCTATCCTAACAAAACAATAAGGAAAATAGCTTGCGCAAAGATTGCTGAAAAGTTGCCTGATCGTGAGTTTCGGAAAAATCATTTAATTAATTCTTCATCTTCAGACGCGAGATCTTCAAGAAGTTGATCGAGCTTGATTCGCTGCCCATTCCCATCTCATCGAGGGAGCTGGATAAGATTGTCGAGTCACTCGAGCAGGATATGACGCCTGAGGAGGTAAGGAGGATGGTTTTTTGTGTAATGACCGATAGGGTGCACTAGTGCCCATGAGGTTTTTTTTAAGACGGAGATGGAAATGGTATTGTTGATAAATGGACAATGAACATAGTTGAGGGATGGGTGAAACACAGGAAAAGATGGAGATAAAAGGCTTTTTTTCGGGGCCTTTGTTGTTCGAAACTCACAGTGGCTACGTAGTGTCGGACGGAGATCTTGTGGGATCGTTGAATCATGTTTTAAGGGGAAATTGATATGTGAAAATAGGTAGAAAGATCTCCCAATGTGCAAGAGTTTTTTTTTTATTCACACGCATTGGTCGCATTGTGGAAATATGTGCGAGTAGGATATTGAGGGATACATGAAACGTGGGTGCTGAGGGGCAATTATTACGCATGATGGGGACTATGAGAATATGAATCACTAAATATGATTATGTTTGTATCGGTTTCGCACTGTCACACAACAAGCGACTAGAATCTTAGGGGATGGGTGAAACACGGGATGAATTGGAAAGAATTTTGATTTTGTTTGATTTTTTTAAAGAAAAAAAGCAAACCAACAGCGGTTCTATCGATACGGTCGATTCAAATAAATAAATATGAAATGCTCTCGTCAGATCGCCGAGAACTTGCTAGCTTTGTAAAACTAGAAATGTGATGGTCGAAATGCAACATCAATCAGAAATCATAAAATGTCGTAATTAATTGAATAAATAAATGTTCAGATCGCGGAGAGTGACCGGATCGCGGAGGAGATGGTCGCGTGGCAGCCGACGTCGCCGTCGAGGAGGAAGATTAGTGGGGCGGGAGGTAAGAATTTAATTATTTAATTAATTAAATTAAAAATAATAAAAATACAAAATTATATAGCGAATTGTTTATTGCTGCAGAGTGACAGTAAACAGAGGGGGCTTAAATATATTTAATTAAATCTGAAATGAATAATAAATTAATTAGTTGTTGTTGCAGTACCGCCAGCAACGACGCCCGCGTCAGCCACGAGGAAGGAGAAGAATGGTAAATTAATTATTTAATAAATTGTTTATTTATTTATAATATTAAAAAAATAATTCCAGCAACACCAGCGACGACATCTGCATCGCCCGTGAAGAGGGAGCGGAATGGTATGCATTTTCTGAATCTAAATTTAATTTTAAAAGTGGGAAAGAACACGAAACATGAAACATCGTGTGCAAACGACCTAATTTATTAAAGTTAAAAGTTAAAGTTGCTTCCACAATCAAGGCGATTTTACAGTTGTCATGAGACAACCACGCCTGGTGGGGTACACAGGTAAGGCCTGGTACGGCGAGGCCTGCGTGATCCCTTGCTGGCCAGGCTTCTAGGGCACGTTTAACTTTCGTAACCAAAGTTACTACCAATTTGCCGACCCCTGGGGGATAGCAAGGCTTGGTCTGCCTCGGCGGGGGATTGAACTCGGTGAAACCCTAATTTATTAATATCATATAATATTATCTATATTATCTATAATAATATCATTGAAATCATGGTGGGGCAGGTTAAAAATATTAGGGTTATTTGAAAATACTTATTTTCAGCAGCAGAACCATCGACATCATCTCCATCGCCAGTGAAGCGGGCGAAGAATGGTTCGTAATTTTATTTAATTTGAATTACTTAATTATTAATATTTAAACCGAAAAATAGCTCCCTGACCTTCCTTCTTTGCAGCAGCTGCAACACCGGCAACACCCGCGTCGCCCTCGAAGAGGGAGAAGAATGGTTCGTAATTTATCTATTTATTTTTAAATTGAAATGAATAATTTAAAATATTATTTAATCTTAATATAATTCTTGCAGCAGCCCCAGTGCAGACGACACCGGCCAAGGCGTCGCCCGTGAAGAGGACCGGAGCGGGAGGTTGGTTTATTATATCCCGAGCATTTATAGTTTCCCTATCACCCTATTCGAGTGAATTTATAGTAAAAACGCCCTAACATTGAACACAATCGCTTTTGACCCTGTGTAACCGTCACATGATTGTGCGCTAAATTTTTAGTTTTAACAGGTAAAACCATTGCAGCAACCGCCCCAACTCGGCGCTCCACGAGCGGCGCAACGCCAGTCGCGCCGGCCAGCGGCGGAGGCGGAGGTGGAAGACCAGCCGCCATGCGTCGTGTCGTCGTCAGCACCACGGTCGAGAGCGCCACGGGTGAGTGATCGAGGGGAGAAACGCACCTGAACGCGCTTTTCCTCTACGGATTACCGGATCTATAGAGAGGGTGTTCTAGCCAGGTTAGAAAGAGAGAGATGGGGGCGGTGGAGGAGACGATGACGAGGGTTGTCGTCAGCACCACGGTTGCGCCACGGGTGAGTGATCGAGGGGGGGGGGTGAAGATGAGAAAAAGCTACAATTAGGTGACAAGAGTGTTCATGTGTGTCTGAGAATTGCACCAGTGAGATTGCGGCTAGAGCACCACTTCAATACGACTGGATAGTTTTCGCTGACAATAATTGAATAGTGTATAGTTGGATCAATATTCAATAGATTGACTGCTGATCAGGTTAAAGGCGAAGGCAGTGAGAATGCGGTTATATCAATAGCTCAAGTATACTGGCATTGCTCATGGGTAATGTGATTCATCGATATAGTAGTTATCAATAATTATGTTATGAGATTTGGATCGTTAGAATGCTGGATTTGATTAGGCTCTGTCAGTATGCAGACTTCGGTTACAGCAAACCTTCAACCTTGTCGAAAATCGGCCCACAACGATTATTCTCTGTAATTGTCTAAAAATACACCAGTAGGTCGGTTTCGGCAACACCAATTCTTCAACTGGGCTCGAATTCCGTGGCTAATGATTCTTGGTTGCTGTCGAAAATATAGTACCATAAATAATAAAAAAAAATAAATTGTGCAGCCCGTCACGCGGCGTCGCCGTCGAAGGAGAACGGCGTGAGCGGCGCGGCTGCAGCAGCTGCAGCCGCGAGGGAGGAAGCAGCACTGGCTGCAGCTGCAGCTGGAGAGAGGTCGCCCACGAAGAACGGCAGGAGATCGGGGTGAGTGGATTTTGTTCCTTGAGATGAGAATAGGAAGGGAGTGAGGGCAGCTTCGGTAGATAGCGGTGAAGCTGGAAAGCAGTAAACTAGGAATGGGGGAGGAGCGGGTGATTTATTTATTTTGATAAATGAAGAAGAGAGTGATTGGGAGTGAAGGAGGATACATTAGATAGAGCAGCAATGAAGCGAGGAAATAGTGGGTTGAGAATGGGTGGAGCGGATGATTTTCTTCTTTTGTAGAAAAGATAAGAGATGAATGATTGGAAGTGATGGAAGGTTGCATAGGTGTGGTGCGAGTGAGACATTGTTTTGGCGAGTTGAGAGCGGGGTGAGTGGATGATTTGGTGTCGGAAAGGCTATTATTGGAACTGAAGGAAGATGCGGTGCGGGTTGTGGGTTAGAAATGTGTATTTTTTTACTGTTTTGATATGAGAAGAAGAAGTGGATTGGGACTGAAGGAAGGAACGGTAGATGTAACAGTAGTGAAGCGAAGAAGTAGTGGGTTGGAAATGGGAGGAGGAGCGCCTGCTTTTTTTCGTTTAACAAATACAGACGAGAGGGATTGGGAGTGGGGGAAGGTTGTAGAGATGTGGTGTGCGTGAAACATGAGGGTAAGTGGTAGAGTTTCGAAATACGGTTAATTGTCTCTTTGTTTCCCACACTCTCACAGATCATCGTTGCGAGAGAGTGTATGAAATGGAGAGACGATTACCCGTATTTCGAACTATAGTGCTTGGTGATTGTTTGAGATTCGAGAGCAGCAATGGATTGTGCTTGTGGGGGACATTCGATAGCTGTAGTAAGAGTGAAACATGCATGAACTAGTGGGTGGGAAAAAGCAGGAGGTGTTTATACTAGGAATATGTAGTTTGTGGGGCCGTTAGAGCACATTCTGGACAGATTGGTGGACGGGTACTAGTGTAGATTATTACTAATAATTTATTAAAGAGTGTACAGAAAATTGCAGGCAGTAGTGTACAGAAGATAGTGATCATTATGAATGAAGAAGGGCTGATGTAGTGAAAGTGAAACATGGACCGGGTGGTGGGAGGGGAAGAATGTAGGCATCAGCGGATGAGCGATTGTTGTTTTCCAAATGATAAAAGTGATAACATTGTGACTGTGAGAGCTCTTGGTTGATGAAGTATCATTGAAACAAGGAACGAGAAAGTAGTTTGGTTTTTTCGTTGAGGAGGACAAACCTACATGAGTAATGTGGGTTTAGAATAGATGTAGCGTTGGTGAAACATGAATCAGATGTGTTTTTTTACAGAGGATCTGAAGTTTATTGAAGTCCTGCATTGTATGGATAATGTATTGATGTGGTGAAACATGAATCTGGGTTAGGTTTTTTCATGAACTCTTTCAAAGAACAATTGAAGTTGTGACAAACTTTGATTCTTTATTTCGGCGGCGAATCGCACTTCTACCGGGTCCAAAATGAAACTGTAATAATTATTCCCTCCTTGCAGCACCGTACGCGTCTCGTTCGCTGCAGCTGCAGCTGCGGCAGCAGCCGCTGCTGCTTCCCCTCCGCCCGCCCTCCGCGGCTCCCACCACCCCCCGTCCCCTTCCAAGTCGCCCCAGAAGACCGGACCACCCAAGACGCCCGCCTCAAACAAGCGACTCCGCCCCCAGAACCCACCCGACGACCCGCCCCTGCCCACCCCCGAGACCGCGGCCAGCAAGCTCCGCGAGCGACGCGACGTCAGGTACTCTAAGTGATCTTTGATCTTTGATCTCCTGACCTTTGATCTTTGATCTCTTGAGATTGTCTAGAAGATTCCTTGCTCCATATTTTAATCCCCAATTCACTGCCACCCGCTGGTTTCCTAATAGTATCGATTGTTTTTTTCTAAGCTTCGGGTTCCGAGATTTTTGTTCCTTCCCCAATTCCCCCTCTTAATCTTTGATCTTTAATATTTAATCGTTAGGGCACAAGTATTGTTTTAATTTGTGTATTATCATCATCTCTTGATTGCGTATGATCTGTGCGGTAACTGAAGATTGTTCATTTTGATTTTTCTCCCGTAAATTGTTAGTAATTTCGCGCACAGGTCTCTTGATCATTATCTAATCTGTTTCTACCGTACCTCAAACCTGTACTTTTTCAATATTTTATGTAACAGTTTCGTTATCACGCTTCCTTCCGATTCATCTCTGATCTTTGATCTTTACTAGACCTTCGAAAACGAGCACTCGAACGAAAACGAGTGCTCGTTTTCAATTTGTAAACGAGTGCTCGTTTTCGAGCGAGCACCTAAACGAGTGCTCGTTTTCGCGCGAGTACCCATTTCCACATTCAATCTGATCTTTCATCGGTCGGATTGGCTCAGGCAGACCGAGAAGTTCAAGTGAGAGAAGGATGAATGAAGGAAATGAATTAGAAAACGAGCACTCGATTACTCCATTTCACTCGCGCGACCCACTCGCTTTCAAAACGAGCACCAAAATGAGTGGGAAAACGAGCACTCGTTTAGAGTGCTCGTCGAGTGCTCGCTTACTTTCGAAGGTCTAATCTTTACTATACTTTTTTTTCTGTAAATACTCGCCACGCACTTATCCCGGCCTGTTTCCATACTTTATTGTCAGTAATAAATAATAATATTAAAAATGCGGATAACAAGTAACAATGGTACACGATGAGTAGGACTGTTGAATGAGATTATAGATCAAAGATCATGATCTCTCCTTTCGACGGAGTACTGTAATGGCGATAATGCTGATCAGAATGATAATGGAGCATCCGAGGATGACCGAATAGGCGAATGCACTGGACAGACATCGATCCGGAGGTGACATTCGAAGGGCGGAGAATGAGGGACCTGGAATACGGTAGATTGGGTAACTGTAGCTGGGACTACGGTAGTCAGCTTTTACAAGTACGGTAATGTTCATACTGAATCAATTATACGGGAGCTTGTTCATGATTACAGTAATCCTCACTCTGTGACCTCCGCAGACCACGATACTCATCGGGTATATTCACTAGATTACGGTAGCTCTAATCAATCGATAATTACTCACCCTGCGATCGCCTCAGACTACCGTACTCATCGGCCAGCGTCAGCCGGGTATCGAGAATGTGGGCTGATGGATGGAGCGAGTCGAGGTCACTCATGCGACGGGTGCGATTGAGGGGAGATGAGGAGGAGGAGGCAGAGGAGGGGAAGAGACGGGCGCAGTCCTGAGGGGAATATATGGGATTACGGTAAATTGATGGATCAATTGATCTACCGTAACCCATCGTTTAGAATTAGCATGGTGCCGTAGTAGTCCTGAGAGAAAGATATGGGGTTACGGTAGATTGACTATTGTTATTTGATCTCATAGTGCGATAGTGAACGTTAAGTACAATGGATCGATAAATGAGTAGATCTACCGTAACCCAGCATTTAGTATTAGGCTGGGGCTATAGCATTGGCGAAAGTGATACGGTGGATTCGGATACGTAGGTAGGATAGGTTATGGTAGGGTACGGTAATCGTGCTTACCGGACTCGGCGCGCACAGCTCATCTGAGCCCGCAGACGCACCGTCCAGTTGGAGGTGGTCGAATCTGGAATCCGTTATTTGCAGAACCGGGGATTGCTCAGGGCCGGAAAAATGCTAAAATCCGGATGTCCGGGAATTAGCCTCACTTGATCAGACACGGTCGCACGGCGCACTGGAAGATGATCTCGTCCGAGTCGGGAAATTTGAACGCGCGAAGATCGGCGAAGGCGCGAGTCGCGTCTTCGGAGTATCTAAAAAATAAAAAAATAAAGACTAAAACGCTAACCGGTGTAGTGCCATAACAAAACCCTCATCCCCTACATCCCTAGCAGGCCAGATTTCCCGAAGGAAAACACCTGAATGGCTACCACACCGATGTCTGTTGGGAAAACGAGCCGACCTATATAGCATGGGGAGAGAGTGCGTGCTAGTCGCGCCGGGTTCTTGAGAGCGGGGAGAGTGAGAGGGAGCGCGGCGAGAGTTTGCGTTCTTGTATTCACTCGGTTATTCCTTATTCTTAGGTTAAGGCTAATGGACTGCTGTTATCCTCATGAAAAAGGTACTTC
>LS485756.1:40265-54718 GCA_900490705.1 Pristionchus arcanus
GGGGCGGAGCCTAATTAGCGTGTGTCTCTCTTCCTCCCCCCGCCCTCTCGCTCGCCTCTCCCCGCCCAAAAAACACAAGACGGGGAAGCATGCTAAAAATCTAATTTTTTTTCTAAAATTCCTAAAATATTCGAATTAGTAAAATAAGTTTGGTCCCAGAAGAACTTTCAAACTGGAACATGCCAAAACGACCTATTCCTTTCATTTAAATGCAAATTTGATATAATTAGTGATATTATGCAAATCTGGGACCAAGCTCAATCGAAAGGGGATAGTAGTAGCTATCCATAGCAACTTCGAACGAGAGATTTCGTTGAAAATGAAGCTTGTGCTTTTGTTTTCTCACTTTTTGGCGAAATCGTGTCACACCAAAGTGGGCGGAGCTTGTGGCCCCTAATCATAGCATATCTAAGACAATATTTAAAAAAAATCCAACAGTATCATTTTTTTGCATGCGTAATGGAAAAAATGTTGATATTTATCTCCCGTGCTCTACAACTATCAGCCGTAGCAGTCAACTTCTTCGACTTCGACTTCTACGATCTTCGAACTTCTTTCGAACTTACTTCGAACTTACGAACTTACGAACTTCGACGATCGACTTCGAAATTCATTTAACTATTTTTTGGCATCGTTCAGCGGCTTCGCAAAAGCTTTACCGAATGTATTTCAAATTTTTTTGTGTTTTTCGTGTTCTGTTAGTTTACTGATTTTGCAACTCGGCGCTCTCCAAAATTATGTTTCAGCCTCATCTCAAAGGCTTTACAATGACAATCTTACACAATTCTTCTTTGTTGTTTCTTCTAAAAAATATGAGTACAACTTACCAACTGCCAGCTCACAGCCGGTGGCGGATCTGCCGCGGGCGGAGGGCAGCGCAGTTTCAATGGCTCGCCCAGCGAGACACGACGAGGGAACAGGGTGATGTGGTGCTCTGAAAAAGTGAATGATAAAGAAGCTAGTAATCACTGTGT
Organism: Pristionchus arcanus; assembly: GCA_900490705.1. NCBI lineage: Eukaryota > Metazoa > Nematoda > Chromadorea > Rhabditida > Neodiplogasteridae > Pristionchus > Pristionchus arcanus. The sequence continues at coordinate 41,240 of LS485756.1, forward strand.
AATTCCAAGGCCCCTCTGAAGAAATGGTCCGTGAAAAGATCAAGAGATAAGAAGAGAGCTAATTCTCACCCAGCTCCAGGGTATCCACATAGGCTACTCGAAGTGTCGACGCGACGCCACTCGCGTTGGTCACTGCGTCGCGGCACTCGTAGGTGCCCGCGTCTTCTGGAATGATTCACTTCGATTCAATGAAATCATCACAATAGAAAATCAAAGGGCTCTCTTGGCACACGCTGACACTAAATGTAAAGGAAAAGCACTAGTGATGCGACACTAGGGAAATGCAAATTCTGTATTTTGTACATTTTAGAAATAATAAATAACTGACCTCTCCTGATGTCGCTGACGATGAGGAAGCCGACCTCGGGCACGCTCTGCTCCGGTTTGTACGTGCGATCGGGGAGAAGGGCGTTGGACTTACTGGAGAGATCAAAGATCACATTTTGCAATAATCGCTTTGTATTCGTCGTAAGTGTTGGATGTGATTTAGGGTATGTTTCACACCGGGTACATCAGAATATGACGCCGTTCACGTAAGAATCGAGCAGATCGAGAGGGATCTGGCACAGTGATATTGGGTCGATTTTCTGAAACTCTGGTTTTAGGGGTTCTTGAGGGTGGTGATGACGATGAGAATATTCATTTTGCACCTCGAGCAATCGTTGGCTCCAGATGACGTCACGTCGAAATCGGATTTTTTTATTTTTCCCAGTTTGAAATTTCGCTAAAAATTAGAAAAGTATCTTGTCCGAATCAGAATTTGACGCTGATCACGCCTATCTATTTCATTTTTCATAATTTCGAAAAATGGAATAGTTAAAAAATCAATATTTTTGCGTTATCAATCCCGAGCTGCGAGACCTACATAGATCGACGCGCCTTGACGAGAGGATTCCGAATATATATGCGAAGTCCCAGAAAAACCTCGCCGTTTTACAATGGGACATCATTTATTGACCGAAATAGTGAAAGAACGACGGCGATCTGTGACCTCCGATCTTCGAGGGAGACGAGAGAGTGTGTCGGGGCGAGAGAGCGCAGAAGGAAAAGGGAAGAAGGAAGGTGGCAAGGGATGGGAAGGGGGTAGATCAGAGGGGAGAGTCGTCCTTCTTCACCCTTTGGCGTCAGTAAATGATGTCCCATTGTAAAACGGCGAGGTTTTTCTGGGACTTCGTATATATATTCGGAATCCACTCGTCAAGGCGCGTCGATCTATGTAGGTCTCGCAGCTCGGGATTGATAACGCAAAAATATTGATTATATATATTCGGAATCCTCTCGTCAAGGCGCGTCGATCTATGTAGGTCTCGCAGCTCGGGATTGATAACGCAAAAATATTGATTTTTTAACTATTCCATTTTTCGAAATTATGAAAAATGAAATAGATAGGCGTGATCAGCGTCAAATTCTGATTCGGACAAGATACTTTTCTAATTTTTAGCGAAATTTCAAACTGGGAAAAATAAAAAAATCCGATTTCGACGTGACGTCATCTGGATCCAACGATTGCTCGAGGTGCAAAATGAATATTCTCATCGTCATCACCACCCTCAAGAACCCATAAAACCAGAGTTTCAGAAAATCGACCCAATATCACTGTGCCGGCTTGCTCGATTCTTAGGCGAACGGCGTCATATGCGCAAAGGGGAATTCGATATAGTTTTGTCCTTCATTTTCCAAAATTTAGTTTTACGTTGTGACTTTGGCACTGCCAGTCCGAGTTGTTTGATCGGACCATCAAAAACCGCAAGCTGACCTTGTTACATTGGCAATCGGCACTCCATTCTTGTACCACGTCGCAAACGTGCTGTCCCCGGAGAAGATCGGCTCGCACATTAGGGCTGAAACGGATTCGATTTATTGAGCCACGTCAAGACCAAGATCCAAGCACTCTGCTACAGCTTCAGCATTTTGAACATAAAAATGTTGAATATTTATATGAATATTGAATATTTATATAACATTATTGAAATGTTAACTGTAGGGATAATGCAACATAGTAAAGAAACGGACCAGTAGTCGATCCCTCCGGCACGAATTGCTCCAGTTTCTTGTCGTCCTTCTTTGCATCTTCAGCCAGTGAAATGCATGTCCCTGAATTAGAATAATCGTGTACACAATTTCGCAGTTTTGCGCATTGTACAGATTTGGTGTCATTGCTATTTGATATTTTTCTTATTGACCAGCGACCACTTCCGGCCCCTAATTGTAAAGCCCGCACTGGTTCTCCATTCCGTGGATTACCATTTTGCACCCAATTATCCGACTCTCACACCACTGATTCCCGAGGTCATTCCATTCAATGTCATCCCTCTCATGCATTTCAATGCTCTCTAAGCGGCTAGAGGGGAGTCAGTCAGATTATCTATTGTACTGGGATACAAAAGAGGTGCCAGGAGTCGATTGGTCTCTGTGCATAATAATAGGCAGATACAGATCAGGGGAGAGATAATCAGAGAGAGGGAAGATCTCGATACATGTTGCGCGCAAGTCTTCTAATTAGACGCAACCGAGTGCGCAGGGACAAAGATGGGATCACAAGCATTATCCTGCTGTGTTCTTCTCTCATTTTCAATGACAGTTATTTTTTTAGGAACGAATAGCGGAGCTGCACTATTTCTAGCGAGTTAATGTTGGCATTTAGTGCACGCTGAAACATATCCAGAATGAATATAGTGAATTGAATTTTTTTTTCCAAGTAATGGAGAAGGTTCAAAGGAAATGATTTTTTTCCCAAATTTCGCTTGTGTCATCTTTCCTTTTCTCCTATTTCTTCGACTTCTCCTTCCCAGCCAACATTTCATCCCCTAGCGACAAGACAAGGCTCAGTGTCCTAAGCCGTTTCCTAATTTACGACTACCTCAGTGCTTCTTCCCGGACACCTGACAGCCCCGTAAAGTAGTGCTCTTTGTGCTGAAAGATTGACTTTCCAGAAGTCAGAGCAAGCGAGAGAGCACGCGAAATGAAGAGAGTCAGACGTTCAAAAGCGCTCTGAAAGCCGATCGCGCCGGATGTAAATTAGTCACACTGTGAGAGCTTATGGCCGAAATTGGAGATGCGTTTCTGAAGGAACATTTTAAGGTCAGAGGACGAGATAGTGTGCGAAATGGAGAGACGGCTAAGGCCCCAATCGAGCGCTGACTATGGCATATGGTCACTTTCGACTGCGGAATCCGATACTTGGACCTCATTAACCCCACCCCATAGCAATGTCAGATACTCCATCTACATCTACAGGCATTATTACACACGTGTGGGTCGTAAATCGGTCGAGAAACGAATAAATGTCAGATTTGAACATCGTAAATGTGTCAGATTGATCGGTCGGATAAGAACCACTGACCTAATAACAATAAGAGCAGCAGCCGGTGACAGATTTGTGCAGGCATCTGAGAGTTGGCTGAAAAGAGGTGGATTTGAGAATATCGGAGGTGAAATGAAAGCAGGCGAAAACGCGAGGAAAATACAGAAAAAAATAAGAATTTCCAAGATTTGGAGGTGTGTGAGGTTGAATGCGTGACATATTGGATACGAACTTAGTTCAATCTCTGGCCTAATCTGAGAGTCGACGGAGTTAATGAGAAAGTTTGGAGATCTACTGCAAAACATTGCGAACTTGGTGGAAATCTCTCTCAGAGAAACAGGCAGCAAAAACGGGGGCGCGACATATGGGGTGGAGATTCGGGGGATTTGGGGAAATTTTATGTGGCGCCAACGGCGCCTAATGGACATTGGAAAAAGACTCGATTTGAATGGAAATGGAGAAGGAAGAGAGTGAATCATGTCTTGGCTAATCGCGATGACAGCAGTACTATGGAGATGATGTTAGAGTCTCAGATTCGGAATGGTTGGACCTGGAGACGAGGAAAAAGGGTGGAATCTCAAAAAATACATACGGAAAATGCTTCCGCCGAACGCGATAGCCGCAGCAATAACGATATGTGTGTTGATAGACGCTTGTCAGCATTCAGGGGCTAGAGAAGATGACAGATCATGAAAAATAGAGAGATGCTAAGCCATCACAGAAACCGCATAGCTGACAACAGCAAAACACTTGAGAAGTAGCTTTTGCTGGAGAAAACTGAGAAAATGCCGAAATTATTTGCCCAGTTGTATCTTATGTTATTAGGACAAGAGTGTTGATCATTTGAGCAGATCGGCAATTATGGGAAGCTGTGGTGAACAGAGAAAACACAATAGGATTATTTGAGGTGGGGAGGGACAGCTCGGCAAGTTGTGTTGAGTCAAAGACAATACAATTTGACTGCTTTCCCGTTGTTCGCTAATTCCTTCCGTCTCAGTCAGGAATCCTTGGGCGCATCTTCCCACTGTGTGAAGGGTCAAACAAAAACAACTCGGAGAATCGGGAGAGTCATGGTCTTACTCTCTCCATTTCGCGTGCTCTCTCACACTGTCTATCCTGCTAGAGAGACGAGGGCAATTGAGGGGAGCCAAGTTTACTGTTGCTCTCCTGCGAAAATAGACCCATCAAGGAGCCGGTGTCTTTTACTGTTTTACGAAATCCAAAAAAACGAAGGTGATACTTACTTTGAGAACAACTTTCGAATGGGAATTAAACTGAAGTTACGAAGTCAGAGTTATTCGGAAATTCACAAAGCAACTTGCGAAAGAGTAGGCAACTGAAGTAACGCGGCAACTGCAACGAATGCCGAATCACAGTTCCACCTGTCTTCTGATTACGCAATCGCGACGAAATCACATCGTATCTCACCAGTAAATAGTCTTTGATGTTGCTCGCTCTCTCCATTTTCCCTGCTCTCTCGCCGGTCAGACAGTTTGCGAAAAACAGTGCGAAATCGAGAGCGATTCAATCTTTGGCCGACCGGACAACAACTGAATAGAGTGAAGGAGGAGGAGGGGGGGTGAAGGGACAATAACCATGCATACTGTCAGGGAGCGGAGCGAGTGAGGAAGAAAGAGAGGTGATCGGACACTCTCTATTTCCCCTGGTCCCTCTCGTTCTCTGATTGGGAAGAGAAGGGGCGAAATTGAGAGACCCTTTCGTGATGAAAGAATGAAAGAGAGGTGTGATGAACAGAAAGATGAGCAGAATACAACACTCTGTGCGACGGCACCAACAATACCGGGAAATAAAGAAGACGACGAATACTGAGATGCACAGTGTGCTTTTTGGTGGAGTTCTCGTTTCGGTCAGAGAGAGCGAGAGAGCATGCAAAATCAAAGTAGGCGCCTGCCGAATCAGTGTTCTTTTTGCCAATAGCCTAGTAGCCGATTGGCGCGCGCTCGTTTATGGTGAGAAAAGAACGCGTTTTCACGCCGCACTTGAGTGAACCTCTCAAGAGGTGTGGTATAGGGGATAAGGGCGTTTGGAGGAAAGGTGTGAGAAGATTTTAGAAGGGCTCAAGTTGTGTTTCACCGAGACAGTTAAGCTAAGAAAATCGCTGATGTTTAATAGCATTCTGGCTTTGGACAAAAAATATAATAATTATTTTACACATGAAGGGCATGAATACCAACATGAGTGCGAAAATAGGGCTGGGCCGAAAGTATTAGGATTCCTCATTGGCAAACGGGCAACTCTTGATCAGCGAAACGATTGAGTTTCACGGGAGCCATATTATTGTTCAATACATCTTCGATTCAATTTCAGTTCGTGTGGGTATTTGGAAAAAAATTAAAGATTTGAGCGCATTTTCTGGAAGACTTCGATTCGGAAAAGGAGCTGCCCTCCTATGATCTTCAATCAAATTGTATTAGGCACACGGAACGAATATCCAATAAATGGTTGTTTAAAAGTATCACAATCAGAAAAAGAAACTCTATCGGCGTACTTTTTCTACCTACTTGAAGGCGGAAAAAAGCGTGTGCCAATGATCTCCAGTCGCCCCTATTTGTATTAGGCACACGGAAAAATCGCGCAGAGTAAACAATCCGGGAAGAGAGTTGGATACACTTGACACTATTCGTATGCGCGGTATTAGGGACAGGCCTTTGAAGTGGGGCGAAAAAAAGGAGAGACTGATGATGTTGGGTGCACTAATGAATGAACGGGAATGGATTGTTTGCAATGTTCTATAGATGTGAACACATGTGGGATCAAACGGATCTAATGGACTCCCCTCGTCAAGATGTATGGGAGTTAAACGATACAAAAAGGATACAAAGCTAAACTGCCAGAGAGAGCGAGGCCTACGTTCTCGGAAAGATCTACCATCTACCTAGGGTGAACTCTAACGACCTAACGCACATTTGGTAGCGGCAGACGGTTCGCGGCGCAAGAGAGGAAGGAGCACTCTAAACGAGTAGTAATGGACTGCATTTTTCCTTTTCTAACAAGTCAGAAAGAGCGAGAGACCAAGCGAAATGGAGAGAGTCAGAGAGTAGAGTCTCTAAAAGGCGCGCTCCTCTTTAGGGGGCTGGGTGGCAAACGTCTTGCGCAATGGCACTATCTAGCAGGGTGGTACTAATTGCCAATTGCTGACAGCCTGGGCGAGGCTCCGAAAATACGGCTCCGGTCGGGAAAATACGGTTCTGGGGAAAGCCGGGGAATAAAAGCCGGAGGAGGGGGTTAGAGATCTCATCCGTAATGGATAGGGTAGTCAGCGGCTGGCAAATGAGCGGGGAGTGAATCGGAAGCGTGTGAGATGGGCAGGCTAGTGCGCTTTTCCGTGAATTTTCGAGTGTGCGCGACTGCTCTCCTCGTATTGCGTGCTTTCTCGTCGGTCAGCCTAGCTTGCTTCAACAATTCAGTATCTGGCTAGATGGGATCACTGAATGAACGCTCAGTAAGAAGAAGCCGCAAATTCTTTCCACATGTTCTCTTGACGCTCTGACCAGTGAGCGTGTATGAGGAATGAGGAGGCGAATTCTTTATTCGGCCCAAATGAGGATTCTCCAGAGAAAGCTCTAAAGATGCGATCTACAGCAGTAGTAAACCCACCTTTTACCCGCTCGAAAAGGGTTGGTCAACCGTGAAATGGAAAGTTCTCGGGGCCGAAAAGGGCCGGAAACATGCGGACGTCTTGTCCATTTTTATCTAATAGATCTTGACTTCTGACAGCGGGTCCGGGGAGAAAAAGTGGGGGTTTAAATTGGGGTCTAAAGGGATTGCGAGAGGCCTCCAGGGTCACAAATCATTGCGTGCGCCCTGTCAACTTTTGCTCTTTTTTTTAGACAGAAACTTGGGAGTCAGAGAAGGCGAGAGAGCATGTGATTTGGAGAGATCAGTCACTTTTGTCTCTTAACCCAGCCTTTTAGTCCCGCTAATCTCGCGCGAGGGCACTACATCATTCTCAAGGAAGAGGGTGGAGGAGGGGGAGGGGTATGGTTGGAAAGTCTGACTTATTTTTTTGTTCAGTGAGAAGTCCAAATTATGGGTGAAAATCTAATGAAAAAAAAGAGAGCTTTGAACCGCGCTGAAAACACTTCCATGCAACAAAAGCAAGTCGCACGAGTGCTGAAAGTCATGGGACACTACTCAAAATCAAAGGGTTGATGGACAGTAGAGATCTGTACCAGCCACCTAGAGTCCTTGACTCGCCAAGTGCCACTACTTGGTAAGCTCGGCTCGGCTCTGGGAACTTCTTCACCGGTCAGAAAGGCGAGAGAGCATGCGAATTGAGGAGAGTCACTAGTCATCCCTACTCTGGGAACCATCCGGGATCATCCCGACTGATTTTCACACGGATAGAGGCTAAACTTCACGGATAAACTCCCGAGGTCAAGAGCCAGGGAATTCGTACAGTGGAGATAGGTGTGAAAATACGCTCTCGACTCGCGACGAGATACGGGGCTTCGAGGGGGAAATGGAAGGCTATTGCTCGAGAGTGAGAAGTCCATTGGACCGGCGGGGCTTATAGTGAAAGGTGTCACGCTCAGCCTTACTCTTGGAAACTCCCCTTTATACGTAGTTCCTGAGAGGTCAGAGAAGTCGAGAGAGTGTGCGAAAGTGAGAGACCGAGAATGAAACACAACTAGTAGTAGTACTGCATTAGGCAAAGTGGCCATGTGAGAAGACTAAGACGCAATCGCGAGAGCTCCGAAAAGGGGAGAAATTAATGAATTCGGAAGGGGAGAAAAAAGCGGGAGTAGGAAGAGAAGGATTGCTTACACTTCTTGCGGAAAAGAAACATCAGGGAACGCTTAGATGTGATGGGCTGACAGATGAAGGAATCATATGACATTAGTTTGGCGAGATTCCTCCAGTAGATCATAAGAAAGACAGAACGCGTTATCCTGACAGCTTGCACAAGAAGTGAGCAAGAAAACCACGCTTTCTGTCCTCGGGTGTAAAATCAAAAACAAATCATTCAACAATCATTTCTCCTAGAGACGCCTCCAGTCCTCAGAACACTGCGAAAGGAACGCTTCTTGTCATTTGCATTCAGTTCACTCAGCGACCTCCTCTCACCCCTCTGGGACTTATTACATTTATGAGTCCTCGCTCTACTGCAGTAATGGAGCCAATTCCACGCAGTGTCGCGAGCAGTTAGAGCTAGCGCGAGGGGGGAGATGGCAATTCGTGAACTCATTAGGATTGAAACGGGACGAGGGGAAGGCTGGGGAGGCTTGGCGGGGTTTGGAAGCTGCTTTAGAAAGGCTTTCACTAAAGAAAACTACGAGAAAAGGCAACAATTGGAAATTCATCAACATTCTCGTTAGAAAACGCAGAAAGAGGCGCAATTGTCCAAAATTTCAAGGAAAAAAGGAAAGAATGAAAAAAGCAACGAGAAAAAACGTCTCCGGCATCAGTCAAAACACACGCAAGCAGCTTTCTCTCTTTTTCGGGGATAAATAGCCGAAAGATTGATAGGCACAGCAAAACAGCAACAAATGGGCTCGGGATCGGAGATGGCACGCGGAAACAATACAAGTGGGCCCCCGGGGAAGGAGTTAGCAAGGAGACTCTCCCCCTTTTCAGTGATATTTAGGGGTTAGAGAGAGGGGGCCTGAGACGATGCTATAGAAGCCATTTTTCATCTGCGCTGTGTGAGGCAATGTGAGAGATCTGCATAATTACTCGCCTTAGCTACTACTCTATGACTGCCACGCTTTCAGTTTCGCACTTCCTTGGAAATATAATGAAAATAATGAGAAGAGTGAAGGACTAACAGGTCAGGAAGACCAAAGAGACGAGGATAATATCTGCATAATTAATGCTTTTGCAACTATAAGGAGAGGAGAGAGCAATATCTAATACCTCCATAACTGCTCTCTTTTATACTATGGCTCAGACTCTCTTGACTGCGCGAAAAAGTATGAAGAATTGCGAGAGAATTACTATTACTCTTTTCGCAAATGAATAACCGGTCAAGCCGAAATAAAATTCGGGATGATGAGTGGCGAGCATATTTCAATTATAGTTGGGAGCCCAGATGAAGTGTAAGAGTACGAAGAATGGAGAGCCAATTACCAACAGGTCAGGCCGAAAGAGCGCGAGACGAGTAATACCCCTAAAAGCATGCAGGAAAGAGAAGGAAATGTCCTAAGACCACACCGGATACGCCTCGAGCGCGATCAAATTTCCGTTACTCTACTGCTCTAAACATGGACGAGTAGGACTCTCTCCGTTTCCCATGATGACTCACTTCTCTGACCGACGAGAGAGCATACAGAAATGAGAGGCTGTTCCTAAACAGGGATGAGTAGGCCTCTACTCTCCCCACTCTGAGACGATTGCGTAATGGAGTCTGAGTAGGGAAGAGTAATCGAGACAAGAGAAACTGGGTGGTCCGGAGGGATGGATGCTACAGTTGGATGGGAATTTTGGATTCTGAGGCCTAAAACACGAGCTGAACAGCAAATTTCAAGGAGGTTTTGGGCCCGGAACCCAGAAGAAGAGTGGTAGTTATCTAGCAATTGAAACCTGGAACCCAGGTGCTAAAAGAGCCCCTGATTGGATGAAACCCTGGGAAGGTTTCCACAGGGTTTCAATAGGCTCTGATTGGGTCGAGAATAGGCAGAGATGAAGTGAGCGGAGGGTGTAGCAACTGTCCAGGTGCGCGAGTGGAGAAGGGAGGCAGAGGAGGAGAGGGGAGGCTATGGATCCGAGAGGAGGAGAGCCCTCTAGGGGATCGGGGGCTATCCTCCCCCTTTAGCCGCCCCCCCCCTAGGGGTAGTAGTGATAGTGATACTAGAGCAAGTGATAAATGGTGCTGGCCAGGTGGCTTTGGATATCCCTCTAGGATCACAAAAGCGCTCTAGCCCCTTTAGGGATCGCTGATAAAAGAGTGAATAAGCTGTGAGAGATACACTGTTAGCCAGGTGGAAGAAAGAGCTCGCTTCCTTTTTGTAAGGTTGCCTCCACCTACCTTAGCAGACTCCCGCAGAGGGGCTGTGATAAAGTGAGTGATAGAGCGCAGTGATAAATGGGATTGCCAGGTGTCTTTGCATATCTCTCTTAGGAATCCGGATGCTTTGCTTCTCCCGACCTTTAGCCTATTCTCCTTTAGTGGCAGTGATAGAGAAGTGATAAATGATCTGTTAGCCAGGTGTCACCCTTTCTGGAGAATGCTGTTGTGTAGGAATAGTGAGAAAGAAGGGTAGCAGATGGAAATCTCTGGATCGCACTCTAACTTGCGAGTGCGCAGATAAGTGACAGATGCGCGCGCAATGTGTTGAATCGGGCAATAGTCGCAATCTCTGACTCCCCCCTGTACTCTGAGCAATAGGAATAAATGAAGGAAATGGATTCAAAATCAAGATCTTACTCTGCAGTGTTAATAAACGATGAAAAATAATGATTACTTTCAATAGTAAAATGTGTTGTATCGAAATAATAATTTCCAATTTCTTTGGCCTTTCAAGTGCTGAATCAATCGCACCACGAGATTTGAGAAATAGAGAGGTATCCAGGGCAAATGGCACGAATCAACTTCTCAACTTATTTAGGAACGGAAATGATCGCTGTGAAACATATTCGAACTTCGCGCGCTTTCGAGTAACAGAGGCAAGCAATGATTCGATTCTCTATTCTCCCAATACTCATAAGGAAAAAAAGCAATGAGATCGCCCAAAATCGCCCTTCTCTAGAGCTGAATCACTGGGATCAGAAAGGGAAAGAGTGGAGGGAAGGAAAATACAGCTAGGGAAAGGCAGAGCAATGAGTGGTCGTTATGAATCCTTCTCTCATTTCTCCTAATCTCTCACCGGTCAGAGTGACGAGAGAGCACGCGAAATGAAGAGACGACTTCTTACTCTGTCAGCCCGGTCGTTATTACCCAATAATCGATGCTCGCGATCGACAGTTGAACTTTGTGTGAGTGCCGACAGAGCGGCCGCGCAATGGGAAATGTCAGAAGTAATGCGCATCAAATGGCTCTACCTGAATGGTAGTAAATCAATGCAGAACGGAGGCCGATTCATATTTGAATACGATAGAGGTAAATTATATTCATCAACCTATTGTGAGAAAGCAAATGAGGAGTAAATCAACGCAGAACGGAGCTTATTTGTTTATATTTGAATACGAATGAAATAAGTTGAATAAGTTGAGCGAGAAACTCATAGAAACGAAGAAGAATTGGCAAGATCAAAACAGAGTGTTGAGAGTCTCGAGACCTATCAACCTCAACACGGCACCCTTCCGGATCCTCACTGCTCTACTGCTTGCGCATGGAAATCTTTAATTTCCACGCAATCTCCACGGTCAGAGAAGGCGAGAGAGCACGGGAAATCGAGAGAGTCAGACACGAAAGGACAAGTCATGCATACGGAAATGGACTCCTCGCTTCGAGAGAGGCGCTAGAGCGTAATTAGCGTGGAAATAAGTGTGTGTACCAAGAGAAGAGAAGAAGAAGAGAAATTAAGAAGCGCGCCAGTGTTTCGGTGGCTGGATAGTGGATGCATAGAAGCAAACTTTTTATTATTTTTAAAGGAGTAAGCTATGGAATATTGAGTAATTTTACAGCGCTCGAAGTAATATTGGCTTCGTGAAACACACATTGCTTGATCGACACTTCTGAATCAGAAAAAACAATTCAAAATTGCGCATTTAAGAATAAGTAAAAAATAAGCAATGTGTGCCAGATGACCCGATCTGAACTCTTCCTAATCCAGGAAAGCGATCTGTTACAGTCTCTGACAGTCGCCTCCACTGGCTCCGCCTCCCCCTTCTCCTATCTCTCCACGAGGCCAGATATTCTCTGCCGTATCGTCTCTTCATAACTCATGATCTCTCATCTGGTCAGACAGGGCGAGAGAGCAGGGGAAATGGAGAGAGCAGGGAATCGCTTTTTGCCGATCGTACACAGTGTGCAACAGGCGGTGCTGAGGACCGTGGAACAGACACTCGATGAGCAACTGTGACGATCGTAACAGAAAAAATGGATGGGGGAAATGGGTTGATCCGATTGAGCTGGATATCAACTGTGACGATAGTAGATTGCAGAGGTGCGGTTTGAAACGAAATTTGAGTTGGTTTTCGAATCCCAGAAAAAGTACATGTTTACAGACACTCGATAGGCAACTGTGGCGATAACAATAGGAAGAGGGGAAGACCAAACGGGTTAGCCACACATATTGTTTTTCTACTTTTGATGTACAGAAGAACCTCAAATTGAACAATTTACAACGGTTAAAGCAAAATTGGCTTCATGAAACACATTTGATACTTCGCACGTGCAGAGTAGGGATTTCTTGTCAAAACTGACTCTCCTCATTACACGTGCATTACTAATTAGAAAGCGTGAGAAATGAAGATACAACTTCTTGCAAAGCAAAACAGATACCCGATCAGCAACTGTGGCTACTGTAACAGGCAGTGAGATTTTAGGGAGGTGGTACGGAGATATGAATTTATGGCTTGAGAGCCGCTGTAAAGCTGCGGGTCCGAGCGGTGGTATTTACGGTTGCACAAGTGGAGGGTGGTTTCGAGCTGCTTCCCTGATTTACACATTCTAACAGCTCAAATCGAAGAACTGTAGAAATGTTTGAAGTGAAGAACATCGCCGGAAAGAAATCCTATACCAATTACATGCAACAGGGTAGGTATAACTTCATTTGTTGGCCGAAGAATTGTCTCTCGTAGTAGATTTACTTCAATGAATAGATCGCATTCATCACTGCAACTTCTGGACTAGCATAGCTTTATCTACACGAATTCAAAAACAGGGAAACGGGCAGAAATGGAATGCCATAAAGTAGGCCAGTCAGTGGGCGAGCTGCGTCTCAGTAGCAGTCAATTGTTCCTTATCCGAAATCTTCTTGCCGAGTTTGGCCGTGACGGTAGGGCAGATCCTGCAGGGATACGGGGGTGATTATCGATTGAAGTACGGTAATTAAGCATTTTCAATCATAGCATACTTAATCTAAGATTCTTTACCATTGGACTTTACAGGAAAAAATTTTCAACGACGTGTGCTCCTAATATTGAATTCAAGCCGGCTTGCGAAAGAGAAATGATTTACATGAAACACACCTCATTGGCAAAATTGAAATTGCGAAATTTTGTCGAGAGTTATTTAAATTATTGTAACTAATAATTATTTTATTTAAATA
>LS485760.1:8148-23208 GCA_900490705.1 Pristionchus arcanus
TTAACTCTATACAACACAGATATTCCCCTATTTGCAGCTGTGTCTCGGTCGGCATGAGTCGGCCTCGGAGGAGGAAGGAGCATAGGAGTAAAGGAGTGTTGTCTATGACCACTCTGGCGGCTGGTCGATGGGAGAATGGGTGGCGTGCCGCCCCCATTGCTCTGTCTATCGCCATACCAGTCGCCACTCTTCCCTGCACACCCACACTCCACGCGCACCTCGTCCCCTGTCTGCTCGTATGCTCGCGCCCGTCTCGCACTGCCCTCCCGGTTAGTTGCTGCTTCATCCCTCTCTCTCTCGATTCCACCCGCTCTCTCGCCGGTCAGACAGTGCGAGAGAGCGGGTGAAATGGAGAGAGCGCCTCTCTAACCAATACTCATTGCAGCTACCGTACTCATCTGCTACCGTACTCGACCGATCGATAAAGAGGATCGATCATGTATCTACTCGCACAGTTGCCCTTTTGCACTGTTGCCCTCTCTCCATTTATTATTCTGTGCCATCAAGTGAGCTTCTTTCCGCTTCCCTTTTCTGTCTGCGCTCTCTCGCATTCACCTGCTCTCTCGCTTCTCTGACCGCCGAGAGATAAGGCAAAATTGAGAGAGTTTGTCTCTAACTGGTCAGAGAAACGAGAGAGTGTGAAATGGAGAGAGTGAAACACTAACTGACCTCTTCTCATTGCAGTATTAACGCCGTCCAGACGCTTGTCCGACCCCCCACGCTGTTCGGCTCTAATTCTGTGCCATCGCCCCATACTCGTCTTTCTTGCCACAGGTGAACAATATCCTCTCTTCCCACCCGCCTGTACACTCTCACTTTCGCACAGTCTCTCACCAGCTCCTTTACAGTTTCATTCATTGCAGATTTGCGCCAAGTCGCCTTTGTTAATTAATTCTATTCGTATATACCTTCATTCTTCTTTTATTTGCTTCATATTTTGTGCCAAGTGAGTCACTACTTCTACCCAGTCTTGCCTACCGTAGCCCGATCGATATTCTACTGTAACCCTCATTGCAGATGTCATCTATCTATGTGTCATCCATCCATGTGTCATGGGCTTCGTCCCTGTTTACTATTTATGAATATTTATCTAAAGGTGAGCCCTTCCCCCTTCCTTCCTCTCTCTCTCCATTCTCCATGCTCTCTCGCACCGTCTGACCAGCGAGATAGCATGGACAATGGAGAGATCGCCAGCTTGTTTACTACTTTCGACCTAACGATTCATCTCTAATTGCAGCACGACTATTCATTCTCTATTTATTATATGTGCCATCTACTTGTTACTTCCTCTATCGTGCAAAGGTGAGCATCCCAAGCCATTCCCAGTCCAGACTACCGTAATCCGATCGATATTTCCACTCTACCGTATCCCTCATTGCAGATTGCTTATCGTGCCTAGTTTTTCTTCTTCTTAGTTATGCAAGCATAACAATATTCTATTTCTATCTACCTCAATGCTAATAACAAAGTAAGTGATTGAATATCCCGGACCTTTTCCTAATTGATTTCTACTTGCAGTATTCTTGCTTCGCCTTAGCATCGATTCGTCATGTTATTCTTCCATCAATGTGCCACTATCATCTCTTCAAGTGTTTATCCAAGTGAGTGTCTCATCTTCTTGCCTACTCCATTGCCCCAGTCCTAATTAGTGCCCATGAAACGCAAACGTCGCGGCCCTTCAGTTGAAAAAGCTATAACGAATACCCATTTTGCAATAACATTTCATTCATTTATCGATCGAGCAGACTAGGGGGATATAACGGAATAGGACTACCGTACCTCACTGATCGATCCCTTCTCCTCCCTCACCGAAGATGACGAGAGGGCGGGCGCCGTCAAACTGGAATTATCGATTTTTAATTGCAGTAGCTACCGTGCTCTTCCGCTTGACCTCCTACTTTATACCGTACCGTACTGTATCCACGTTTGTCTCTACAAGTTGTTCTTGCCAGGTGAGCAGTTCGCTAATTACGGTAGCTACAGTAGCCCGAGCAATTTGAGAATATTGATTATTCAATCAAAATTGCAGTTTCGGTCATTCTTTGCCCACGCGCCACAGCCATCTCTTCCTTCTGTCGTCCTCTTTTGTAACTACAAATTGTTTACAAGGTGAGCATTACGGTAGCTACAGTATCTCTTGCAAAATTTACTAATTTCAGAATATTTCACCGTGCCACTTCCGTCATCTGTAATTTGCCAAGAATATTCATCTGTTCTTCCTACTTTTTGTTCTTCAGGTGAGCATTACGGTAGCCTACAATATCCCTTGCAATATTAATTAATTTCAGTACCTTTCCACGTTCCACTACTGTACTGTCATTCTGCGCGTTTGCCAAGTAACGTCCTCTGTTCTTCCTACTATTTGTTATTCAGGTGAGAATTACGGTAGCTACAGTATTCGTTACTTACATTTTGCTAATATTCAATATTTACAAACCTACAGTAGCCCTTACATAGCTAATATTGACTAAAACCTACAGTAGCCCTTACTTAGCTAATATTGATTAATTTCAGTATCTTGCCCGTGCCACTACTGCCACTACTGTACTGCCATTCTCCACGTTTGCCAAGTATCGTCCTCTGTTCTTCCTACTATTTGGCCTACAGGTGAGCATTACGGTAGCCTACAGTAGCCCTTACTTAGCTAATATTGATTATTTTCAGTATCTTTCTCCGTGCCCTCTTCTACGAAAGCCAGTTTGTGATGGACGTTTGCGTCGTCGATGTTTCTCCATTTTTTGTCGAGAGCTCGAGGGCTCAAAGCCGTAAGGTGAGCATCGATAGCTACGGTAGCTACAGTACCTTTCAATTGGTGATCTTTCTCAGTATGTGGGTACTGCTAAGTGAAACACAAATCTAGCTGCTTTCCTTGCCAATCTTTGCCTAGAGAAAGTGTACCTGTGAACCGGGCGGGCCTCCTGTAGGTCCCTGCATGGAATGAGAAGGAGGACGGGTAGACGATCTGCAATAGCAGATTTACTGTAATAAGATAAGTAATTATAAATATTAATTCCAGGTGATGCTTACTTTCGCTAACGTCATGATGGGTGCTCAGCGCCGGGCGTCTAACGCCGCACGATTTGGTGAGCATCTATGGATACGGTAGATACCATTGCCAAAATTTAGTTATCGCAGGAAGTATGAAACCGAAATTGTACGGGTTTCCGATCTAGTTAGGGAGATCTTTGCCAATTCAAATTGATCGCAAATCGGAATTCATTTACCAGTTATTTATGGATTCTATCCGCTTTGCTGAAACATGCACGGATGGGTTGGAAAGATGAAATCATAGGGGGTTCGAATCTAGCTTGGGCATACGGTATCTTCGTTCTCAATTATTGATTTTCCCCCATTTTCAGCCCGGAAGCGAGTAGCCGGTAGTCCGGGAGGCAACGGGGAGAGGCGTGGGTGGGCTGAGGGGGCGGAGGGATCCTGCGTGATCCCTCGCGTTTGCCAACGTCATAGCACCACCCAACTCCAGCCCGACCTCCTGCGACACCTTCCATCAGGTGAGATACGGTAGCCCATTCAGGGGGGATACGGTAGGCAAAGCAATTATCGATTTTCTAAATTCGATTTTACAGATGCTACCCCTTCCGAGGCACCCCCGCCACACACCGCAACGCACACTGGCACCAGGAGGAGAGAGGGGAGAATAGAGGTGCTTTTTTGCTTCATTTATTTAATTATTCCCAAAAAATACGAGTGAAAATGGCCCACCTGAGTGGGGACGAATCCTGTCCTCCTCCCTCCGTTCTCTTCCCGATGAGAGAGTGCTGGGAATGAAGAGAGTCGGGGAGACGGGCGACTGTAATTATCGATTTATTGATTGCAGAGGTGAAGGAAGAATGGATTGGAAAGAGAGAAGAATGGGATGGAAGGATGGATGGAAATGGCGCAGGTTATGTGGCCGATCCGAGGACCGACCTGCGCTTAATTGGAGGATGAAGAAGGAAGGAAGGAAGGAACGAGAAGGAATGGAGAGATCAAGAGATAAAGTGGGTCAGAGTTTCAGTGAATAGTGATGAAACCGGGAAAAACATGGACATTTTATTACCAATGACGAGCTAGAGGCGGAGAAAAAAATGAGAGACGGAAACTATGTAAACGGTATCACATCTTCGGTTTCATAATCTTTTTAGACTATTTGGCAACTGTGTGAAACCGAAATTAGACGGGGTTCTAATCTAGTTTGGGAATACGTTATTTTCTCTTCTAAAGTTACGTGAAAAAGTAAACGGTTGGGTTGAAATACGAAATATGCTCCTAATCAAGCCAAGTTTGAGTGGTCATCGTGGGGGTGAAACGGATAGGTCAAAGCAATTCAAAGCAAGTGATTTGATTTATGATTTTACAGATGCTGCCCCTTGAGAGGACCCCCGCCGCCACACGCACGCTGGCACCAGGATGAGAGAGGGGAGAATAGAGGTGCTTATTTGTTTCATTTATTTATTCCAAAAAATATGAGTGAAAATGACCCACTTGAGTGGGGATTAATCCTCTCCTGTTCCCACCTTTCTCTGCCCGGTGAGAGAGCGCTGGGAATGAAGAGAGCGGGGGAGACGGGCAACTGTAATTATTGATTTATTGATTGCAGAGGTGAAGGAAGAAGGGAATGGAAGGAGAGAAGAATGGAATGGAAGGATGGATGGATGGAAAGGCGCCGGCTATGTGACCGAATCGTGGATCGGCCGGTGCCTAATTGGAAGATGAAGAAAGAAGGAATGGAATGAGAAGGAAGGAATTGGATGGAATGAAGGAGAGATAAGGTGGGTCAGTGTTTCAGCGAATAGTCATGAAACCGGGGAAACATGAATAAGGAAGGACGAGCTAGAGGAAAAGCAAGGAGAGGGATTCGGCAATTATGTAAATCTTTTGTTTCATGACCTGATTATTTAAACCCTGTATGAAACCGAAATCAGTCGGATTTCTAATCTAGTTCGTGGGTACTTTATGATTCGGGGGATCTATGTTTCAAAAAGGACTTATTTCTTCTAAAGCTTCGTAAAAGCGTAAACGGATGGGTTGAAATACGAAATTTGTTTATGATCAAGCCAAGTTTGAATGATAATCGTCGGGGGCGAAACGAATAGCTCAAAGCAATTCAAAGCAAGTGATTTGATTTATGATTTTACAGATGCTACCCCTTCCGAGGCACCCCCGCCACACACCGCCACGCACACTGGCACCAGCAGGAGAGAAGGGAGAATAGAGGTGCTTTTTTGCTTCATTTATTTATTTGTGCCCAAAAATATCAGTGAAAATGGTCCACCTGAGTGGGGGCGAATCCTCTCCTCTCTTCCCTCCGATATCTTCCCGACGAGAGAGTATGGGGAATGAAGAGAGTAGGGGAGACGGGCGACTGTAATTATCGATATATTGATTGCAGAGGTGAAGGAAGAATGGAAGGGAAGAAGGAAGGAAGGAAGGCGCAGGTTATGTGGCCGATCCGAGGACCGACCTGCGCCTAATTGGAGGATGAAGAAGGAAGGAGAAGGAAGGAGATGGAATACTATGAAGATAAGATAAGGTGGGTCAGAGTTTCAGCGAATAGTGATGAAACCGGGGAAACATGAATAAGAAAGGACGAGCTAGAGGCAAAGCGAGTAGAGGGATTCGGCAATTATGTAAAGGGTGCCGCATCTTTCGTTTCATGACCTGACTATTTGAATCCTGCGTGAAGCCGAAATTAGACGGGGTTCTAATCTAGTTTGGGAATACGTTATGATTCAGGGGATCTATGTTTCAAAAATGACTTATTTCTTCTAAAGCTTCGTGAAATCGTAAACGGATTGGTTGAAATACGAAATTTGTTCCTGTTCAAGCCTATTTTGAGTGATTATCGTCGGGAGTGAAACGGATAGGTCGAAGCACTTCAAGTATCGATTTTTCGATTTTACAGATGCTGCCCCTCCGAGGCATTCTGCCACGACACACAGCCACACACACACGCTGGCACCAGGAAGAGGGAAGGGAGGACAGAAGGGATAATAGAGGTACTTATTTGTTGCATTTATTGAAACGGATAATTCAAAGCAATTCAAAGTAATTTTCAATTCATAATTACAGTCGCTGCCCCTTGCCGAGGCGCCCGCCCCCCTACCGCCACACGCACACTGGCACCAGCAGGAGAGAAGGGAGGATAGAGGTGCTTTTTTCTGTTTCATTTATTTAATTATTCCCAAAAAATACGAGTGAAAATGGCCCACCTGAGTGGGGACGAATCCTGTCCTCCTCCCTCCGTTCTCTTCCCGATGAGAGAGTGCTGGGAATGAAGAGAGTCGGGGAGACGGGCGACTGTAATTATCGATTTATTGATTGCAGAGGTGAAGGACGAATGGAAGGGAAGGAGAGAAGATTGGAATGGATGGCAAGATGGAAGGAAATGGCGCCGGTTATGTGGCCGAACCGGGGACCGGCCGGCGCCTAATTGGAGGAGGAAGAAGGAAAGAAGGAGAAGGAATGGAATGAGAAGGAATGGAATGATCAAGAGAAAAGGTGGGTCTGTGTTTCAGCGAATCGTGATGAAACTGGAGAACAAAGAACAAGATAGAAACGGATAGAAGAGTTTGAGATGATAATTGTGTAAAAGTTGCATGCTAATTGAGTAGAGAGTGAGTATTAGAGTAGAATACGATAGAATCGCACGTCGATTGGTATGGTAATTGACTACAGAGGGAAGGGGGGAGCGCCATGGTTTAAAAGAATAGTGAAACACAAATACAATCGCTTTGGTCTCACTATTTCCAGTTTGCGAATGAATAAAACAGTCAACGTTATCGATTGCAGACTGGTCTACCGTACCCCCTACCGTACTCGGCGAGAGCTACCGTACCTCGTTCGATCAATGAGCGAGTTACAAGGAGGAGCGATCGATAAACTATGGTGAGTGAATGTGTGGGAGAAGTATGGGCATATTAGCAATTGTTTCTATCAGGTTGATTCATAAGTCTTGTCCGTTTTTTAAGGTCATGTTTGGGAGATCATTACGGGACACGGATAAAATATGGTGACTTCTGTGAAAAACGGTAGTATCTGGATAGTATAAACTATGATTTGATTAGGGCAGCATATTTCAACTTTGCATTAGAGAAGAGATCTTACCACCTAAAAATATCGTTAAAAAATGAAAATTTCAAGATAATTTTCAATCAGCTTGCACTCCTCGGATAATTTTTTTTCATGATCTTCAATTACATGTATAAGTAGCTTGAGTCGTCATATTTTTATCTACGAGAGATCTAGGATATTGGAAATCAGCAACGGAAGTTATAATAAAACATGCTACGAGACCTATTTTTTAGAAGTCTCCTGGCAATGGATTGTCAAATCGATAGGGGAATAAGTACCGGCGTCTAACTAGGGGCGCTTTATACTATTACATAGTCTCTACAATCTGGTTAAAAAATTATTTTAATTTCTTTTTGTACACCTTTTAAAAATCAAAAATTCAAATGACATGAATTTTCAAGATTTTTCAAAAAAATCACAAATCGCCGTCTTTATATAAAATCATGCCAGAAATTTATAGAGTTGAATTGTATTATATCCTTGCAAGAAGTATTCCCCTTATGGTTGTTCTTCAAAATGAGCGCACAAACAGCTAGATCTGATTTCCCACTCAAGCAGAAATATTAGTCAAAGACCAATTTGGGCCGTCGCAACTCGCATATACTCAACGGGGGCCTACTCTCAAGTAAACAATGGTATCAATATTCCGAGTGTAGGTTAGTAAGCACAAATAAAGTACTTTCGAACGCCCACGTAAAATTGTGGATTTGTTTACATCTAAAGATTATGTGGCTCAAGTAAGAAAAATCGGACAAGACTTATGAATCAACCTAATATTTTTTACAAAGTTTCTTCCGAGAATAAAATTGTCATGAAACACAAACATATCGGGATTTAATTCTGCGTTTGATAGGGAATTACGAAACGAAGAAGCCAGCTATTACCTGAGTAGGAGTCGAGTGTCCTCTTCTCATTCCTTCTTCGCTTTCTCTGCCCGACGAGAGAGCATGGGAAATGAAGAGAGTCGTCAGACCACGAGAGGGCAACTGTAATTAACGCTTATCAATTACAGGCACTCGGAGCTACCGTATCCTTCAAGAATCGATCGAGGCCCGCCACTACCGTACTCAAGAAGGAAGAAGTGGAATAGTGAAGCACATCTAACACGAGGTGAGTCGGAGTTTCAACGTGTAAAGAAATAGCTCAAGGTGTTCTTTGTCGTTTCACTAGGGTTTTATCTAATGTGGTTTGGTACTAATGTGGCTGTGAGGCAGCTAGAAAGTACGGATCCTGATTATTGATCAAATCTTTGAGCACAGTCTGCTTGGAATACGGTATTTGAAAAATCGATTCCTATTGAGCGGATACGGTGGATGGTGTTCTAAATTAGTTGCTCTACAGTTGGATCATCAACGGGTAGCAGCAAGCGCAAGCCCGAGTCGTCGGCTCCCCGTCCCCCTTCACTTCTCCCTCCAATGGTGAGTGGAAGGGATCAGATAATGAGATTACTCATTGAGTTGAAGCGCAGACCGCGTGGGGTGTGACCACGAACATTTGTATAGGGTTGGGAAGCAGATGAAAAGCACGGATTTGCCAGGATTTTGATGACAAATGGTAGCACTGATTGCATCCGAGGAAACGAAACCAAACAGCCTAGACTAGGTGGACAGTTGCTAATTTCAACCCATTGTTTTTATGTCTCATAACTAAATAATAATAAGAAAATACACTGAGCGAGTAACGCAAAAGTTGTCGCTACGAACAGACCCATTGCGCTCTCAACGAATTTATTAGATGGATGCACAGATTTGAAGTTACGGTATAATTTGATCGAATTATCCCTTACAGGCGTCGGTTATGTGACCAACCCGCGGCTCGGCCGACGCCGGAGGAATCTTCCCCTCAAATCGAGAAGTGGTGACAGTATCCCCAGAAGAATGAGAGAGGATACTGGACGTTATCGTCAGTCAAGCACAGCCTGGTCAGTGTTTCACTTTATCGATTGCCTAGTGAGGATACGGCTTTTGAATCACTATTACCACTTTGTGATGACAGAAAAGGGCAAAATATCAAGGATATCATACCTGAACTGGGGACGATTTCCTCCTCCTTCTTCCCTTGTCTCACTTCATGGCCGCACCGTGCAAAACGAAGAGAGTCGACTGAAAATATCGATTTCAGACTGACCGTACTCCCATCACGACTACCGTACCCGTGCAAGCACCTACCGTACCAAGGTCGAGTAGTTACGCGCTTAGGATAAATCGATAAGCAATGGTGAGCGAAAGGAGGGGAGAAGTTAGGGGATAATTAGCAACTGATTTTAATTTCAAATTCCAAGTTCACGTTGCTTTCGAGAATAAATATTGTCATGAAACACGAACACAAGGGGATTCTCTCAAACTAGTAAAATTGCAGAATGGCCGAGGCTGCAGCACCCAGGATATACCGTATCCCGCGAATACCGTACCTATCGATCGATTGATCGATAATCAAGAAGCGGAATTGAGGAGGAGAAGCCAGAGGTAAGTCAATGGGGAGTGGGCATTATGGGTAATCGCAAACCGATGTTATTGTCATGAAACTTTAAAAAGCGGCATTCAAGTCTGCTAGTCTCCTGTTTTGTTTATGATTCATGTAATTGTTTATGATTCATGTAATTGGATACTAGCTTTAGTTACCTGAGTAGGAATCGAGTGTCCTCTTCTTATTCCTTCTTCGCTTTCTCTGCCCGACGAGAGAGCACGGGAAACGGAGAGAGTCATCGGAGGGCAACTGTAATTAACGCTTATCAATTACAGACAGTCGGAGCTACCGGAACTCCCAGATGACTACCGTAATCGATCGAGGCCACCCCAAGAGTGGATTCACTTCTCGGTCATAGACACGGTGGGTCGGAGTTTCGACGCATAAGGAAATATCCACCAGTTTATGTGTTAGCGTGAAAAAAATTAAAAATGGCGCAAATAATGTAGTATCAATTGGCATAGATAGTATTTCCACGAACTGCTTTTATGTTTCATAGAACCCAATATCATTTACCTCGGTTCTTTCAAGTTTCGCAGAGCACATAAATACGGAAGAAAAGTAGAGTGTCTGGGAAGGTTCTTTTGTGTTTTATCAGGGCTTTATCAGGGATTTTTTTAAATTGTAAATGTGCTAGGCCCATTCGCAGAAAAATTGGCAAGTAGCGCGTTAGTACTCAAAAGTTGCTTCCTCCAGGCATGTTATGATTGCTTCGAATTTATCACTGATGTAAATATGAATTAAAATTGGGTAAAAAATAGAATACCTGACTCAGACTCCTCCTTATTGCCTGTCCAATAGAGGGAAGAGAGACGAGAAGAGGGAAGACGAGAAGGAAGGGAAGACGAGTGGTCTAGATATAATGAATTACTCGTTACAGACATCATCAGTGGAAGTCACCATAGCGAGTGCAATCAATAAATCCCGTGCCCAGCCCTCTCTACAGTAAGGAATGAGTAGAAGGAACATGGAGGAATAATACTATAGTGAGGTGAGCACCAGATTGAGGAAAATAACATCGATTTAATTAGAAAGAAGAATTTCAACCCTTTGCTTTTGTGCTTCGAAAACCAAGTAAAAGGAAAATACACTCAGCTTTTTTTAAACCCAAAAGTTGCTGCTTAAAATAGGCACATCGTGGTAGCTTCGAATTTGAGTGGGAATTGGGTAAAATATAATTAGAATACCTGATTGTTACTCCTCTTGATTGCCCGGCCAATACAGGGAAGATGGAAGGGAAGGAGGAAGGGAAGACGAGTGGCCTGGAAATAATGAATTACTCTTTTTCAGATTTCGTCAGTGGAAGTGTCAGGGAGATTACGCCAACGCGAGTGAATCGATCGATCGATACCGTACCCAGCCCAACAACTACAGTAAGGAATCAGTAGAAGGAGCCAGGAGGAAACACATTCGAGTATGGTCAGTAGAGAATTGTGAAATAAAACAGCTTAGATTAGGATGAAAACTACTAATTTCAACCTATTGTCTTTATGTTTCATCACCAATTATTAGGAAGGGAATCCGAGCGGCCTGGAAATAGGGAAATTACAGATATGGAATCAAGGAAGGCCAGAGTGCCTACACTTCCACGAGGCAATCGATATCTACCGTACCCCACTCGTTCCTCTCAGGATCAGAAAAGGGAGTACAAGGAGACCGATTAAATTAAGGTGTGGAACTGATTTGTAAATAAAAATAGGCTTGATCAGCGTGAAATTTATTTTTATCCCATTTCTTTTATGCAAGTAATAGAAAGCAGTTGTTGTTTCCGAAAACAAGATAATATGCTCAAGTGTCTTTTTTGTGAAGTTTATATTAATATTCAAAATAGAATACCTCAGCAGAGACTCCTCCTGAGTGCCCGAACACCAGAGTGAAGTGGGAAGAGGGAAGAGAAGAGGGAAAGAGTGGCCTAGAAATAATGAATTACTCGTTCAGTTATCGAATCGCGAATGGCCAGAGAGCCTGCAAAGAGAAGAATCTATCAATAGCTACGGTACCCGCTCGTTCCAAGATGGATGAGAGGAGGACGAAAGGAGTAGAATATGATATAGGTGAGGAATGATTTGTAAATAACAATAGACTTGATCAGGTAGAAAATTGCGAATTTCAACCTGTTGTTTGTATGTTTCATAGCCAAGTGAAAGAAATATGCATTCATTGTCACATCGTTGATTGTATTCATACATTCATTGACTTTTCCCACAACAACAATCCCTAGTAAAAGAACGAAACCACTTCGGATAAGTGGGGAATAGTGTGTCTTTCAAAGGTTCCAAATTGGAATGCAAATACGGCATTTTTTAGTTGTAAGTTTATCAGTGATGATTAACTGTTAGTCACAAATTGCCCACCTGAATACCGAATCCTCCTGAATTTCCATCCAATAGAGAGAAGGGAGAAGAGAAGAGGAAGGAGAGGGACCTGGAAATAATGAAATTACTCATTGCAGAAATCATCAAATCAAGGAAGGCCAGTGTGACTACAGTACCCCGAGGGCGATCGATTGCTACCGTACCCCACTCGTTTCATTCAGGATGAGTTAAAGGGAGGAGAAGGAATAATAGTACAGTGAGGTGAGTACCGGATTGGGAGATAGCAACATGGTTGGTCAGAGTTAAACTTGCGAATTACAACCCATTGTTCTTATGTTTCACAGACAAGTAATATACAAGATACACTCATTGTCAGCATGCAACCTAAGAGTAGCTTAAAAAGCGGCACAACATTCCAAAGTTTTAATTTTAGTGATGATTTTTCTACCAATAAAAATAGAATACCTGAGTGTGATTCCTCCTGATCTTCCTTCCATCACAGAGAGAAGAGGAAGAGGAAGGAGACCGGTCTGGAAATAATGAATTGCTCATTGCAGGCATCGAGTCGAACAGTCCAGAAGCTACAATACCCTAAAGGAATGAAGACAGGAATCATATGAAGGATGTTTTCTTTTTTTTTTTTTTTCTTTTTAGTGGGAATGTGCCAGTAAAAAGAAAAAAAAAGAAAAAGAAAAAGAAAAAGAAAAAGAAAAAGAAAAAGAAAAAGAAAAAGAAAAACAAATAAAAAGAAAACAACAGTACAGTAATCATATGAAGGATGTTTTCTTTTTTTTTTCTTTTTTTTTTCGTAACATGCAGAGGTCTCCTGCATCCCAATACCCCCCCCCCCCCCTCTTTCTCTCTCTGATTATATCTCTGATTATGATCGTTTTAGTGGGAATGTGCCAGTAAAATAAAAAAAAAACAAAAACAAAAGAAAAAAAAAAGAAATAAAAAGAAAAAGAAATAAAAAGAAAAACAAAAACAAAAAGAAAAACAAAAACAAAAACAAAAAGAAAAACAAATAAAAACAAAAAGAAAAAGAAAAAGAAAAAGAAAAAAAGAAAAAAAGAATAAATTACTGGCATGGCCCTTCGCATTTTTTTGTCCCGTGTAATGCCCCATTCACATCACTTTCTATTGCCTTTTTTTGTTGTTTGCTTGCCTCCTAAATCGGAATTTCCTGAATGGTGAAGGTATTTTGGCAGCTCAATCGGAAATCGTGAGCAGCCCCTCTTTCAACTCTGGGATGGTAGGCGTGGGTCATAATGGGAAGCCGAAGGTCTTAGAGGGAAGGGAAGACAGTCCGAATGAGAGATTCGATCCAATTCAATTACATTATCATTTTCAACCTTCGGAATTCTCATTTGCCCGCATCTGCGATTCTAGGGTAGCACTTTGAGAAAGTGCGAGTGTGCAGAGTACACATCTTTCGCCCTAGGTCTCTGGGATGGTAGGCGCGGTGGCGTGGGAAGTCAAATGACTCTAGGCGAATTAATGTCGTTTGACGATCTCATCAAAACCGCATCTGCGATTCTAGGGTTGGAAACTCATTCGAGTGTTCATTATACGCTCGAATGAAGTTGTAGGTCTAGGTTTTGGATACTCAATCGAGTTCTGATTATGAATTGAGACATAGGAAATCATCAGGGACTTTATTCTACTTTTAGGAAGGAATAGTCAGGAATTGTATTCTTTTCTTATAGTCCCTCTCACTCCACTTCACTTTCTATGTGCTTGTATTCTCTTGTTTGAAAGGCGGATGATAGAAGGCGGAATGGGTCGCTGCCTTCTATCTCGTGGAAACGATACTTCCTTTCCCGCTTACTCTCCATACTTCGTGCCCCCGGGGAAGCGTGCGGTATGTATGGACTGCTCGCTCTTGATGCCATAACGGCTCTCCCCCATAAGGTCCACCGAACCTTTCCATCCCCCCGTTGGGTCGGAGAAATCGGGAGTAGATTCTGTCTACGAAGATGCCCGTCATAGGCATCCGTTACACTGCACGTGCATTGGACAGCAGTTGACGTAGTCCGGAGGATAAGATAGCTTACATCGTTCTGAACCTCAAAATCTAACCGGAGGTCTACCGGTTCTCTCTTTCTTGCGACCTCTATCAAACCAAATCATTCAAAACTCTTGCGTCTGTCTTTCCTCTGACTTTATGAGTTAATATTGTGTCTCACGATCTCTCTCTTTTCGGCCAATCTTTGAGTCTACCTTCTGGGAGAGAGGGGAGAGTGGAATGATTCAAGTGAGAGGGTGAGAGTGCATTGTTCTTATCGTGTGATGAGCAACGACTACGGTAAGTCAAGGAGCTAACGGAGCCCATGAAGCAACCAAGTGAGTTTGGGAATGGGAAGAAGGGGGATTTTAGCCGTTTTTGAATTTACACGGAACAGCAATTTATGAATTCGGGCAATCAGGGGTTTACTCACTTACTTTTTCTAGTCCAAAACATTACTTTTTGAATAAGAATCTTGTTTTCTTTTTTTTCTCCTTTTTTCAGCTGTTTTCAAGAATTGGTGGCAGCGTAGAGAAGGAGAAGGACCAGACTTCGTGTCTCCTCGTCTATATTATGTGTCTTTCTGATTGTATCAGTTCCGTCCCTCTCTCATTCGCCCAATTCTCAACAGCGGAACGATGGACGATCGCCACGCATGATTTCAATGTAGTCCGTCCCTCTCTCTTACGCACGATCACCAGAGACCACTCTTCACCTTCTTCCTCTATCGGACGCTCTCGAGGATCTACCCATCAATAACAAGCAAGATATTCTATGTGGTCCGTCCCTTTCTCTTCACCTTCTTCCTCTACCGGGCGCTCGGAAGGGACCACATCTTCCACAAAGGAGAGCATTAAGTTCTATGTCCGGTCCAAGTCCGTTATACGAGAGATGAGCAAGAAAAGGCCTTTTTAAAGAGCAGAGGAATCTTTTTCTTTTCTCTTTTAAAAAGGCATTTTCAATATCTTTTAAGCACTATTAATTCCTACCAAATTAAACAAAATTAATAATAATTTTATTATTATTATAACTATTATTTTTATTTACATTTTACCTCTCATCTAAAAAAAGAGAGAAAAATTTCTAAAGAAATCTTTTAAAAAAACGAGAAAAAATTTTAAAAAAGAGAAAAAAATTTCAAAAAACTTTTAAAAACTTTTAAAAAATTTATAAAAAAAGACTTTCTCTCTATGTAGCATCGCG
>LS485760.1:23394-116653 GCA_900490705.1 Pristionchus arcanus
CACCCTAGGTTAACTTGGGTGGCCGTGGACTGACCACCCACGGCCATCATGGGCCCACTACCAAACCAAACCCCCCTGGTCCTAGGGCCCCCCTAATCCCCCCCCCTTTCCAGGTGCGACTCCAGGCTGCTCCGAGGGACCGACATCACACGAGAAATGAATAGGAGCCCGTTGGCGTAAGAATCGAACAAGGGTCGGCACAAAAAAAATTTCGAATCTCTCAAACTCTGGGTTTTGGGGTTCTTGAGGGTGCTGAACACAATGGGCATATTATTTTTTGCCGTTGAGCTTCCGTTGGCTCCAGACGACGTCACGTCGATATCGGTTTTTACACTTTTTCTCAGCTGCAAAAAGTGCTAATTTTACGAAAGTGTGGTACCGGTCCTGAATTTTATGGCGATTACGCCTATTTAGTTCATTTTTCATAATTTTCAAAAACAAAATTTAAAAATTCTGGACCGGGTACCACACTTTCGTAAAATTAGCACTTTTTGCAGCGGAGAAAAGGTGCAAAAACCGATATCGACGTGACGTCGTCTGGAGCCAACGGAAGCTCAACGGCAAAAAAACAATATACCCATTGTGTTAGGCACCCTCAAGAACCCCAAAAAACCCGAGTTTGAGAGATTCGACATTTTTTGACCGTGCCGAACTTCTTTTGTCCGATTCTTTCGCGAACGGGCTCATAGCGTGAGTTGCACTTCACTTTATCCCCGATAAATCATTGCCACGAGTCCTAATACTAATGCTTCTATTTACAGTGATCGATCTACGGGACGACTGCACCCACACGAGGAAAACACGGAAGGTTGAGACCCTTTTTATTTAGCTTTTTACTTCACTCATATGGCATATTGTATTGCAGTAGCCACACGAGCCCGCGCCGCTACCGAGAATGAGAACAAAGACAAGGCCATAAAGCAATCGCGGTACGGTAGATATGAAGTATCGTGATGATAGTACGGTAATATGCGTGGAACTAAGGAATAATCGATTGCGAATATGATCCTCGAGGGAAAAATTTCGTTTAACTTCAGACAGAATCGAGCATCGCGTACGGTCGGAATTTGAATAGAGAGCGTTCTGATGAAAGGAGGGACGCGGAGATGGTACGACGGGAGCAAGGTAGGACAATAACTAATATATTTAGTGACAGCGTAAACGGATAGAGGGACATCAATCGATCAAGCAAAAATGGTAATACTGAAGGTAATATGCAAGGTTGGAGAAGAAATATTAGAAACGCTCGGTGTGCGAATTATTATTAAATAAGATGGTACGGTCAATTAACTATTTTTTCTCTTTTTACTCGGAAACGCTAATAATATCCCAATTCAATATTTCTAAGATGAATAGAATAGAAAATAGGAAATTCGGACCAAAGAATATTCACACTCACTTTGTAATCTTCTTTCTTCGACATCTCGTTCGAGCGAGGTAGAATGCCCATCGCTGGAAGGGAAGAGCAGCGAGAGGGCTCTGAAAAATGAATAAAATATTAAAATAATTATATTTTAATAAAAATGAGAAAAAAGAGCTAGAATAATTAATTCTTCGCTCTCCGCTCAGTCCTTTGATCTACCCTCTTCCCCCGTGACCTTGCCGCTCCCTCCCCTTCCTCTTCCCTCTCGTGTCTGCGCCTTCTCGTTTCCCCACACTTTCTCACTTCTAAAACGGGGTAAAACAAGAGGTCACGGGTGGAAGAGGGTAGATCAAGGGACGGAGCGTCGTTCTCGAGCCATACACATATCGCGAGCACCACCAAAACTCTCTAGGCCAAAATGGCTCAAAATATATATTTCGACTCCTCTCGTCAGTGTAGTTTAGAAAAATGACTGCGCTCGGTGAATATTGTTTTGAGAAGTAATCTTACCTTTTCCCATAAGTTATAGAAATAATATATTGCGTAAAAGTTGAGAATGATAAAACTATTCACACTCACTTTGTAATCATCGCTCTTCGATGTCGCATCCGAGTGGGGCAGAGTCCCTTTCGCAGAGAAGGGGAGAGCGGCGAGGAAGCTCTGAAAATAAATAAATAAAATGAGAAAAATTTATAAAAGTGAGACCAACCACAGTGATAAATAAGGCTAGAAAAATTACTGCGCTCGGTGAATATTGCTTGGAGCGGTAATGTTACCTTTACCCATAAGTTACAGAAATAATAAATAACTAAGTCGAGAACGGAACCTCCGGACGGGCATACTATAGTCTAAAATTTGAGTACTACCATCAAAACTATTCAATTACAGACGCCCCGACACGAGCGAGCAACGATCGCATGAGGATGAAGACGTACAAGGACACAATAATCGAAGTAAGCTAATAAAACAAAAATACGTTAAATGTAAAAGCTAAAAAGGGGAGAATCAGCACATAAATGATGGCACATCGCTGAGAAAACGAAGGCATATTTCGTCATCGCGTCGATAAAAGTGAAATACCGTAATCAATCTTTCCCACTTTCTCAATAAGTTAAATACGGTATCTATAATATCACACTTATTTTTCTCTTGCCCTTACCCTTTCGTCTAAAAATAATATCATATTGTTAGTATTAATTTTTTGGATAATTTATTGTGAATTGGTGACCTGTATCAATTCCCCTTTCACTGTGCCCCTCTTCTGTTCTTACGTGAGAGTTCTCAAACTAATTGTCTGACATTGAGGTGCAAGTCCACTGAAAAAGTTCAGTAATACGCTTCCATTCCTCTCCTCATGTCTCTCCTCCCGTGCCACACAAGCAGGGTAGATCAATGGGAAATGCGAGAGAGATGCGCACTATCGATCGTCTAGGTCAGCAGGAAGAGAGAGAGAGAGAGAGTAGGAGGAGGAGGAAGGCCCTTCCCTTGATCTACCTTCTTCTTGAGGCTTATTGATCGTCTGGCCACAACTCGGAAGTTGTTTGTCATAACTGTTGTATCATTTCGCACCTTATCCTTTATTTTCTTTGTTTAAATTGCGACAATGGAGTTTCTCAATTCATCTGTAAATTATCGATTGCCCTTCATGATTACGATTTCTATTCACTTCATTTCAGGACTCTCTCGTCGCTCTTCCCTTCCCTGCGACAGGGATTCTGCCCTGCTCCGAAGAGATGCCGAAGAGAAATGAAAGAAAAGTGAGCGTGAATATTTTCACAACTTGCTAGTCTCATTAGTTCAGTGGCATTTTTCGAAAGGGCGGCGGAAACTTTTGCCCAAATTTTGAATTGTGCCTCTCGAGTTGTGTTTCTAATAATTATCGATTGGCCTGCAAGATTACGGTTTCTATTCACTTGCATTTCAGAGCTCTCTTTCCGCTCTTCCCTTCCTGAGATGGGCATGCTACCTCGCTCGAATGAGATGACGAAGAGAGAAGACAGCAAAGTGCAGGTGAATTTTTTTACAACTTGTTAGTCGCATTAGTTCTGTGGCATTTTTCAATAGGGCGGCCGAAGGCTATGCCCAAATTTTGAATTGTACCACTGACATTTTAAAATTTTGATTATTGATTGGTCTGTAAGATTACGGTATCTAGATTCATCTATTGCAGAGCTTCCACGCCACTCTTCCATCCACTGCGAAGAAATGCAGCCCCGCTCCGATGCCACGTCGAAGGGGAACTATTACAAAGTGAGTACAAATTCTTAATTGCATTATTTCAGTGGCATTTTTCAATAGGTCGGCCGAAGGCTATGCCCAAATTTTGAATATTTTAAAATTTTGATTATTGATTGGTCTGCAGGATTACGGTATCTAGATTCATCTATTGCAGAGCTTCCACGCCACTCTTCCATCAACTACGAAAGAAATGCAGCCCCGCTCCGATGCCACGTCGAAGGGGAACGATTACAAAGTGAGTTCAAATTCTTAATTGCATTATTTCAGTGGCATTTTTCAATAGTTCGGCCGAAGGCTATGCCCAAATTTTGAATTGTGCCACTGAAATTTTATTGATTGGTCTGCAGGATTACGGTATCAAAATTCATCCTTTGCAGAGCTTCCTCGCCACTCTTCCCTTCTCTGCGACAGGGATTCTGCACTGCTCGTGGTGCTTGAGACAGAGAAAAGAGAGACGCCACCCATTCGTTCTTCCTCCTCTCCCTCCATTCTTACTCCATTCTTACTGTGCCTCCCTCAATTCGTGTGAAGTTGTCGTAGTCAGGATGTGCGGTGCTGGATCCGAAGCAGCCTATCATTGTATTGTAATATTTCAACTTGCCCACTGCTAAAGATGTTTGAACGGGGGTGTGTACATGTCGGTTACTGTATGAGTGGCCAGATTCATGAGCTACCGTATTCTTGTAGCTATTGATACCTTTCGCTATCACTGGAATGCTGTATCGATTTTCTTGTGGAAGTACCGTAATTCAATGGATGTGTGGGTTGCTGGTCGATCGACAATCATCGAAAAGAACCAAGCAGTAGATAGGCGTTAGGAGTAGGGTTGGCTTAACGATTACGGCAATCCGGCTCCGGAATAGGGAGAGGTCAATAACGGTGCCGGAATGATCATTACGGCACCGTTATGAGAGAAGGGAGGAGAAGGGAAGACCTTCCTCGGCAAGAGAGTGTGTGAAAAGAAGAGAGACTCTTTCCTTCTCTCATTACGACACCGTAATGATCATTACGGCACCGTTATGAGAGAAGGGAGGAGAAGGGAAGACCTTCCTCGGCAAGAGAGTGTGTGAAAAGAAGAGAGACTCTTTCCTTCTCTCATTACGACACCGTAATGATCATTACGGCACCGTTATCCTCCCCCTCGCCTCCCTCTCTCATTCCGGTGCCGGAATGTGACCTCCCTCCATTACGGTGCCGTAAAGGCCGTATTGCCAACACCAGTTAGGAGGGCCCTCAGGGGAGGTGAGTGATGATGAATGAATTGTCAGCACAGCTTGGCAACCGGATGAGTATCGCCCAGTTGGTACACTTTAAGAGGAAGACCCAGGACGGATCCCCAACGTCTCATGTCATCTACAGTCAAGAAAAGCACCATTCAAGGAGCCTGCATCGTGAGTATACTCTAAACCACGTTTACCAGGTCTTCGGTGCTGGATGATCCACTTCAATCCTCATACGAGCTCGACTACCATCATCAGTAAATCGATACAACATACCTGATGCATATAAGATTACAGTAACTGACCAGACGATCAATTCACTACCTCCATAACACAGATTTCCTGTAAAAGTGTAGCAAAAAGATGAAACATCAAACCACAGATTGAAATTTTTATAATACAATTTCGACCTAGCAAGGAAATCTTCTTATCGTAATAAATGAGAAACAATATCAAACATAAACATAGTTTACAGTCATTTCCCGTGACTTCTCAGAAAACAGTAAATACATGTCAAAATGGGAGAATCAACAGAAATTAGCAAGTGTCACACTTAAGTCGTAAGCTAAAGGCCTTAGACTTAAGGACACTTAAGCCACTTCCAGGTAATTGCTCTCGGTGCAATCTCCATCAGCATCGTCACGAATGGACAGACGACCCGATGAGGGTGTACGCTTGCGGAGGAACTTGCGAGGACTGCAAAATACGGAGTTTCCAGAGATTACGGTAGCAGAGACCAGCTAAGACTGGAGCATCACTGTGATGACAAAAATAACTATTTCATTAGGGATACTGTAACACTCATTGTGCTACGGTAGGTTGCTTTACCGAGGACACTTCCTGTACACGTTGTAGTCGATGCAGGCCGGACTCTCGATGCAGTAGGAAACGAGTAGGAAAGCGAGAGAAGAAGCAGCAGGGAGGTCAACCTACAGTGAAATATTGATTAACTATCGCCACTGATCAATCCCCAATCCGTAAGCGTTCGTGGTCAGTCATAGACAACATGGGCATACCTCAAAAAAACACACACACAGACACAAGAATATTTTTGAAATTTTTTCCAGCCCACCGGAATCAACGCTACCGCACCTCCGTATCGCGAAGCTCCGTGAGGAAGCGAGAGACGCCCGCGTTGACTGCGGCCACCGTCATAATCTGAAATCAAATAGATTTATTGCGAATTGAGAGAAAATACACTGTTGAAACCGCAATTTTGCCTCTGTCACAAAACGGGCTCGGCTGTTGTTTGTTTTTATTGGTCCATTCTTTGCTCGCCAAGTATTCCGTTGCTACAGTGATGAGCACGAGGTCGGAAATCGGACCATACTCCCGATTTTGACCTCTATATCCCCCGATGTCGGTAGCAAAACCAGCGATTTTCAAAATGTTTCTTGTCGAACCCCCGATTATGTGCACTTGTCCGAGGATGGTGCTCATCACTGCGTTGCTATCATTCCGATTCACAATTCCGGGGTGATTCAGTAAGGGTGTTGTCTGCACATAAGTTCCACGGATTCACCTTTTCCGAGATGAGATCCTTAAACGTCTTTGACGCATTGAAGATGAGATCCATGTTCATCGAATTGACCGAATTGTTGCACACCTGGTACATAAACGTTTCCTTGCGGCGCAAAGATGTCATGTAACATGGAATCTGTTCAACGGCAAATAAAAATAGCCACATTGAAACAACTATCCTGACAGGAACAAATGAAAGAGTGAATGGGGGGGGGGACTGTTCTCTGCTCACCTGTCTCGCAAAACAATTTCGTTTGTCAGAGAAGCGAGAGATCATGGGAAAACGCGAGAGTCAGACTGTCAGATAATTCAGTGCAAACGTTACCTGATAGACGACGTCAGCGTGGAGGAAGGAGCTGCCCATCAGGGCCTCCCTCACGCAGCTAACCTCGCCCGATCGACACAGATCGTCAGCAATGTCCGCGAACTCCGTCGGGGGCACTGCGATTAATTTAGTATTACGGCCCAAAATGGAAAAAATTTAAATTATGATATAGAATAGGGCTCTTCTATGTCTTTTCGTCAACATTCCGAGTCGTGATTTCCTGTTTAAAAAACATCCCATTATGCCATAACTTACCAGTCAGATAGTCTCCCTGTAGTTCGGGTGCGTTTGATTGGTAGAAGGAGAGGGCGGAGTGCAGCAGGCGAGCCGTCTGCGAGGGGCTACTGAAAACGAATTGGACATCATCCTTCCAATTACGATTATTGGCATCACTATTCGAGTTTTTCATTTATTATTAAAGTTTTTTTTCGACGTGCTCAATAACGAGCAAGGTATTAAGTTCCGAGATGTGCAGTAAGCACAGTATTATCAATGCTGAGGATACTGAATACCAACCTCTCGGAGACGTCCAATGCTTCGAATGCTTCTACAGTGATCAATCCCTGATGAATGCACTTGGCGAGGAGCGAGACGGTCTTGTACTCTGCCAGTCGATCCATCGAACCCGATGACGTCCATTGATCACGCTGATAATAGAGGGCATTAAGTAAGAACCTCCCAAAAATATGGCATGCATAGGGGGGGGGGGGGTATTTGTTCTCTGGAATTCATATTGGGAACGAAACATCGATGGGCGTGGTCCTCCGGTGCTTTAGCCTTCTAAAATTTAATTACAAGGGGTCTGCAAGTTTGCGAAATCCTGGTCTAACGTCACACGATTTGTCGGTTTACTGCTTCTACACACACGGTAAATAAAATCGGCAAATATTCTTCATTTAAATTTCCTGGGGCATTGTCAGATGAAACAGTTGGAATAACTCACCGCAATCATGTCATCCAGCGCCTTTTCGATCGTCTTGAGGAACGTCACGTTGTCACACGATTCGACCGACATCTGAAAGCTTTCATGAAACTCAAATGCTACACTCCGAGCATACCCAATTGTTAATAAACTTTGTGAATTGCTTTATCGAATCAATACTGTGCACACATTTTCATAACTACCGGGCCGGTAATCAGGCCACTATATATTTAATGGAATCTGTCGTCTGACCACAATATATATATATCCACTAAAAAATCTGATTTTAAGCCATTAGACCTCTGCTATTAGTGTCTGACCACTATATATTTCGGGTCCCAAGTTGACAATGAAAATGTATGATACTGTGTATCACCGTAAGATTGCTCATTATCGTACCAAATCAATATCGCCCCTTACCGTACCTCGATTATCGAGTGCAATGCCTCGGGAGCAGTGGGATCCTTGATGGCGTCAATGATGCATTTCTGCAGGCGGACCACGTGATCCTGTGGATGATTCATTTAAATAAAAATATTCTTAAATTCATAAGAAAACTTTAGCTTTTCTGAGTGTTGTGTGGAAAATTTTATGGTTTTTGAGAGTAATAGGTCGGCTCAGTGTTCGAAAAGTATGCGAAATTATTTGCGGCTGCCCGTTATTATAAGCAGCAAAAATTCCAAGTACATACTTGGCACAAGTATGCTTAAATTTACAATCTTATTTTTAACATTTAGATTATGAACCGAAAGTGGCGAATCCTCCCTGTCATCCTTCGAGTTGTCCTCGCTCTCACAACTGTCCAAGTTGTGATCCGCGTAGTTCTCCTTGATGTACCTGCGCAGAATATCGATGCATATTTTCCTGAATGTTGACGAAATAAAGCCCAGAAATGATTTTAATGTTCGAGATTATCGAAAATGGGGCGGCCATTAAGGCTAATGAAACGTACCTCGCCATTCCATCCAGATCATCATCGGAGACGTCATCGAAATCATCCGGATCGTCGTAGCCATACTCGAAGCGACCTCCTACAATTGGAAGAGGTCAGCAAGGGAAAAGTAACTCTCTTTCTGAAGCAGGGGTCAAACACTCAGGTCATAACACTCAAAATGTGGTGTGCTTTTCCGCATTTTTCAAAATTTGGGGCTTGAGGAGGCTAGGTTTAGAGTAAACTATGCTGATGTTGTCGAATGGTGGTATGCATTTATCTAATTTTAGTTAAAATTAGCTTTAAAATGTGGCATGCATAGGTCCTTTCGAGAGCGGTATTTGACCTCTGTTCTGAAGACCTCTGCATCTACATACATGACAGTTATCATTATTTGTTCACAAACAATTTGTACTAATTTGAATAATAATTTCCTTCGTACCGTCCTTCTTGATGCTGCATCCGCTCACGCCTCTACTTCTCTTCTTTCTCGACGCCTTAATTGGTCAATTAATTTTTGAAACTAACACCAAATTTTGTAAATCAAGATTCCGCTCACCTTAGCTTCCTTGAAGTTACCAGCAGCTTTTCTCGGAGAACCCAGCGAGATTGCTGCAATTCATTGTCATGAATATCAACATTTCGTTTGCAATTTAGTAATGGTGATCATTTGACCAATTGGATCGCCAAAATGTTATTATGATACAAATAGCAAACCATCTTCATTCTTGGCCACTTCTACCTTCTCTCCCTCCTTCTCAATCTTCTCAACCTCCTTGCTGACTGACTTCTTTCTGGCTCCGTTGGATTGACTAAAATCAAAATTTCTCTTCCGAAACGGTTGGTAGATCAAGTGTTGTTCGAGTAACAGTCTCAAATATCTGTCAATGCTTAACCGGCTCTACTGCAGAAGTCCAAAATGGGTCTAAAATTGCCTACAATTAGTCTGATTGTAAGAACGATCAGTTGTATCCTAATGTTGTTTAGAGATGACCTTCACAGTGCTTAGGCTTAGAGCTAAATCTGATTTGGACATTGGGGGATTCTGGGCTTCCGCAGTAGGGCCGCATAAACGACTCCTGAACTCACCTGTCCAACTCCCTCTCGGCTTCCAATTCAGGGTCGAATTCATCGACATTCTTCTTCTTATCAAACGGCATTATGCGAAAATCACTGATCAAACAGTGAGAAGCTAACCTGAACACAGGTTTTTTTTTTTGAAGAATGATGAAATCCCCGACACCATTATTTTCGCAATCTGGAACCAGAAATTCGAAGATATGCACAATAAATCGTGCCGACGATCTGTACACGTCTTTTTCAAACCAGAATCGGATCATAAAAGCAAGAACAGTTTATACAACCGCGTTAACCGGGTGAATTCAACAAGTAATATTAATTTGAGATCAACAACAAAGAATTGGAACGAAAATTATACAGATTGGGCACAACTGATGAGATCGAAAGGTGACAGAGTGGGGGC
Organism: Pristionchus arcanus; assembly: GCA_900490705.1. Classification (NCBI taxonomy): domain Eukaryota; kingdom Metazoa; phylum Nematoda; class Chromadorea; order Rhabditida; family Neodiplogasteridae; genus Pristionchus; species Pristionchus arcanus. The sequence goes on from LS485760.1 coordinate 33,398, forward strand.
AATAACAGAATAACTCTGGGAATTCCTTCGGAAATCCGAAAATAAAGATTACAAAAGACAATTATAAACCTATCACCTTTCCTAGCCCACCCTTGTTAGGCACCCTCAATGCTTCTAGCTTGAGGGAGAGCTCCCTATCGGGGCAACGATCTTCGTGAAGTTCTATTCGATCTTCATCGATAACGTGCAGCGGATTGTACTTGCAGAAATCGACGTACGAACGATTCTGAAATTCAAGCATTTATTGTTGTTTTATTAAATTGGATAGTGATCGTGATTCACATAACTTCTATTCTTCTACACATATTCGAATGTAGCGACGGACGTATTGTTTCTTGATCTACCTCATCTCATTTCTTATAAACAGCAAAGGAAATGAATGAACTTCCATATGGTAGGGTGACTATTTGTGCATAAGTTCCACTGACTATTGTGAAATAACCTCAAAACACTGAGAACATACATTGAATTCGGAGATGAGTCTATGAGGGCCGTTTGTGGGAAGACTGTCTCTTCTTCCTCCTCTATCATCCCTCACTGAAATTGGCATTTATTACTCATCATAACTCATCGGTGCAAAAAAGGATAGTCCAAAAAAGGATGTAATAAGAACAAAGAAAAAAGCTCACTTGATGACGTATTGGACGATTGTTTAGAAGACGAGAACGCGTTTTGAGCAACTCTGCAACAATACACTTTGAAATAATGCGCTGGACTAGGTAGCTTTGAAGTGCTAACTAGTGATAACAATTAGACATACGCCTCTCTTCATTTTGCATACTAAGATCAGATATACGAGAGAGTATGGAAAATGAAAAGTGCCACCACCATACCTGTGTCAAATATGTACTTGAAATTTTGCTGCCTTTAAGTACGGCCGCAAATAATTAGGATTTTTTCAACGGGTAGCCGACCTTTTCCTCTCAAAAAACCTCATATTTTGTACAAAAACTCAGAAAATTTAAAATTTTCTTACTGGTAGCCGACTTTTTTTATATCGTTAGAATTTTTTAACGGCTACCCGCGTACTTAAGTACATGAAGTACGCAGGTGTGGCCACCACTAGTGCTCACCGTGACTGCTCGTTTCTCCCGCCATACTGCGGAGTGTCATCGTATCGAGAAGATGAGTAAGCACTTGCCGATTCACTGTAATTAATTGGGAATAGAAAAGTAAATCAATTGGGGAGAATACTCGTAGTGTGGAAGGGGGCAGCCATAGCGCGAAGCATCATCGTATCGAGAAGATGAGAAAGCACTTGCCGGCTCTCTGTAATATCAAAAGTCACCTCAACTTTTAAAAAAATGAATGAAACTAGTCACTACAAGTTTTTTTGGAGAAGGACTTATGCGTGTGCGAAGAGTCTAAGGCGAGTTATGATGATTTGAAGAAAAAAAATGTGACCGAAAGACAAACAGATTGTGGTGCTGGTAAAGACAAATGAGAAGGAAGCCTGCCTTGACTGATCGTAGGCTGAAAAGGGCCTGTCATCCTGCCAAGGGTCATCGTACAGAGAAGATGAGAAAGTACTTGCCGGTTCTCTGTAATTAATTGGGAATAGAAAAGTAAATCAATTGGGGAGAATACTCGTAGTGTGGAAGGGGGCTGCCATAACGCGAAGCATCGTCACATCGAGAAAATGAGAAAGCACTTGCCGGCTCTCTGTAATATCAAAAGTAACCCCAACTTTAAAACAATATGAATGAAACTAGTCACTGCAAGATTTTTTGGAGAATGACTTATGCGTGTGCGAAGAGTCTAAGGCGAGTTATGATGATTTGAAGAAAAAAAATGTGACCGAAAGACAAACGTAAGAATAGACAGACAGATTGTGGTACTGGTAAAGACAAATGAGAAGGAAGCCTGCCTTGACTGCTCGTTGGGTGAAAAGGGCCTGTCATCCTGCCAAGGGTCATCGTACAGAGAAGATGAGTAAGTACTTGCCGGTTCTCTGTAATTAATTGGTCACTATAAAAGTCAATTGATCGAGGAGAAATAACTTACCTTGACTGCTCGTAGCGAGGAGAAGGCTTGTCATACTGCGAAGGGTCATCGTATCGAGAAGATGAGTAAGTACTTGCCGGTTCTCTGTAATTAATTGGTCAATATAAAAGTCAATTGTTTGAGGAGAAATAACTTACCTTGACTGCTCGTTGGGTGAAAAGGGCCTGTCATCCTGCCAAGGGTCATCGTACAGAGAAGATGGGAAAGTACTTGCCGGTTCTCTGTAATTAATGGATACTAGAAAAAAATGAAACAGAGAGATAACTTGCCTTGACCGCTCCCGGCGCGGAAGGGGGCTGCCATAGCTCGAAGCACCATTATGCCGAGAAGATGAGAAAGCACTTGTTGGTGCTCTGTAATATAAAAAAGTTACTTCAAATTTAAAAAAAAACAATGAGAATGAAACTAGCCTTGACTTCTCGTAGGGTGAACATGGCCAGTCATGGTGAGAAGCTGGTTGCTGCGGCGATTTTTCGAATCGAGAACTCGACTTTCTGAATCAATATTTGCTATCACTGATAATTTCCGTTAATCGATTAGGCTCCGCAATTTAAAAAAGGGGATCCGCATACTACTACGGGGGCACAAGAAAGCTAATTGCTCTATGGGGGCGTCGCAGTTTCAAGGCATAGCGGAGAGTTTGCTCAATGTCAGTAGTGCATTCATAACTTCAATTTACAACAAATAAGACTCGCCTTGACTGCCATGGTTCGTCTTGCTTCGGCGGCGAGCCCCTCACCCGGGTTTCGTGCTGGGTCGCTCCGGGAGGGTGCAATCGAGGAGCGGGAACGGGTCGCTGTCGAGGAGCTGGTACGGGCCGTCGCCCATCATGGCTTCCCGATTCCGACCACTGCGATTGCTGCTGCTGCTGCATTCCAATCGGCGGAAATTCATCTCTGTACGGCTCTCTGCAACACTCTATTTTAATTTGATTAGCAGATTGAAATGCACCACGAGGAAGGAGAGGAGCTAACCTTGACTGCCCGTCACGTAAGGAGAGTGCGGTGAATTGTCGTGAGTGCTGTACCGGCCGGCCGGAAGTTTGCTGGCTTCTAGATCCCGGCCACATCGACAGCGGAAGCTGAAAAAAACTCAATTATGGCAACCGAAAACAACTGGAAAACGCGAAAACAAGTTTTAAAACATGAACAAATCGATTTCGCAATATAAAAAAATCAAACATTCGCATACAGTATGAATATTGTAGAGTTGGAGCAGATCCTAGGTCAGATTTAGCAATACCGTACCATTTTGATTCATTTTGTGTGAAATACAATGCTGAATTACAATGCGATATTAATACTTAAATAATGTCTTGTACTAAATTTGAAAACTACGGTAATTAATTTGAGTTCGCTCACTTAAAAAATGGCCGGTTCATAATCGGGATTACATTTCAGATAATCGTTCTTTCGTATCCCGCCGAGTTGAAATGGGTCAGTTGAAAGAAAAAAAAGTATTTTAAAAGTAGAATACCTCAGCTTGAACTATGCAGTTTGTCCATTTTGTTTCTAGTTTAGTTGGAGTGGGCCAACATTGTGACTAGGGAAGAAGCACTCTTGTCACGTGGCTGAACTAGCGTGAATAACCAAGAGAGTTAGCCGACAGCCGCTAGGAACACATGTGGGAGACAGCTGGTGTAAACTCTAACCTGGCTAAGAAATCTGGCAGTTAGGATAAATATCCATACACACACAGGCCAATTATCGAATACTAAAAGATTTATTTGAAAAGAAAGTGAGTGAAACTTTCTTCAAAATTGAGCAAAAGCTATTTGCCGCCAGCAGGGGTCGAACCTGCGACCTTGGGCTTATTAGACCCACGCTCTAACCGACTGAGCTATGGCGGCTGATGATATCCTTCCTCACAGGCAGCACCAAAAGATGGGACTATGTGGCACTTTAAGGTACAAACTGGAAGTTGCAATCCTTTATTAAAGGGGGGGGGGTTATTTATTGAACGCCGGTCTTCGTGATGTGCACCCATCCGCTCTCGTCGGTTCCAACGAAGGTCCAGTCGAATATCGGTTTGTCTCCAAGCCAAAGGGAAGCCGAGATCTTCCACATTCACTGCAAGCGAAAAGAGATCACATACGGCCAGAACCAGTAATAATTTCTTTTTTTTTAAAATCACTCTCGACACACACAGATAAATTTGGCTCACCGTCATGATGTTACGGTATTCGTAGGGGATGGGATTGAAGAACATGAAGAGAGGGAAGGGAGTCTTATCTGCAAAAATAATATTATGTCCTAAGACATTTAGATAGTAGGGTTGCGGGTTTGTATCTCTCACTTTCGCACGGAATTCCCATCTCTATCCATCGGACGCGAGAGAGGTTCGAAAATGCCGAACCCGAAATTCAACCACTCAGTTACCGTATCCTACAGTACCCCATAGCTATACTTACTTCCAGGTACCGTAATCGCCTACAGTACTCTTATCTTTCGTTACCGTACCATCCAGTTTGTACTCTCCGGGCTGGGTGAGGGCATCACAGATCTTCTGGGCATTGATCACTCCATCGTAGAAGTTGCAGAAGTCGAAGGTGCTACAAGTCTTGTTTTAGCGACACTCCATAATTTTTGTAGAGAACAATTGCACTCTTGTTGTTAGGACAGTTGCATTTTTTTTGCGATTATTGTCTGTTTTTGTGATGAATCGTGAAGAAATATAAAGAGGCTCTTCAACTTCGTTGACTGAATTGCTAGAAGACAACGAACCAGAACGAGTTATCAACCAGCCCATTCTGCGCCACACCATCGATGCACAGCCACCCCACCTGAATAAACACCCTGTTTTTTTATGAAAATGAAGAAAAAAAGAAGTTGATTTTCACCTCTGGATCATCCTTCTTCATAGTCAGTTTCATGGTTACGAAACGAGCATCGATCTTCTCGGTGTTAGTAAGCACTCCTGAAAGGATTGTAGTGTCCAATTCAGAAAAACTAGGGAATGTATGTATTTTTCCAACGGCAGCCCTAGTTAGATGAATGCAAGTGATTTCTGGGTTTTTTTCACTAGTGAATTATCTATTTGCAACTCTCTGGAGGACTGACTTCCTTTACTAGATAGTCTACATTCTCGCATGCATCACTTCATCACTCACCCTTGAACAGATTCGCCTCTCCAGGGAAGGTGATTTCCCCTCCTGTGGTATTGCATGCCGGTTGGAAGTTGGCATCGTACGTGGACATGGCGACGTTGCTTAGTTGGATGGGCACTGAAACGAGTAGCATGACTATCGTTTCTATAACCTCCTTTGAACCTTCAGAGCTCGCAAGTTGCGAGCAAGCTGCAGTGAACCCATTGCAACAATGTTATTATTTTTTCCATCATTAGACAGCACACAACTGATTTTCACTAAATTCTTACATCTTTAGAGATCTATGAAACATAAGTGAAAGATGGATGGATACTTACGATTCTCCGATCCGGGCGTGTTGAAGATGCGCACAACATTGTCCGACTTGTCATCGCATTTCGGATAATCGACCTGACATTCGATTTTGAAGTTGTAGAGAATTGCAGATCTCTTCATTTCATTATTTCTTTAACACTCCCGAAAAAAAAACGTTTGCCCATGATTTGAATTCGGACAGTGACCAACGTAAATGCATTCTCCATATCTCAGCTGACCAGTAAAACATGTCTCTACTCTCTATCACACTTCAGGAACACTATTTAGCCATTGTTGCGATCACAATGTGATTTTATCTCCTTTTCCCCACCAAAAGTCCCCCGCCATTACAAATATCAGTACCTCGGCTGCTTGCTTGACAGGGATCGCCAGGGCTGGAATCGCCAGCAGAAGGAGCAGAGCGAGCATTGTCTCTCAGATCGGGGAGACACTGATTATCGATACACTCCCGCCCGATAGCACCTGATATATAGGCGCTGTCGAAATGAGAGTCGTGTCTCTCCATTGATCTCGATGTCTTGCATGTTAGAACAACGATAGATAAGTCGCAGTGAAGAGACTTCCCTTCACCCAGTGCTAAAGTGATAAGGTGTGATGACACTCTAGGGAAAGAAGCTGCATACAAAGAAGTCATCGGGAGGAGGGAGATCTATCAAGGTCCGATCGACCCCCCGAAGGGCGGAAGGAAGTCCACCTTCCTGTATGTGATGACAATAACCATCTGGTCGAGACTGGACTTTAGAACGACATCAGATCTCAGAAAATTTAAAAAAAGACATCTGATTTTATGTTTTTTTCGCAGCCGAGCAACCAATGAATAGAATATCCCTTGAATCTTCTGAATATAAGGAGCCCATGAAACACACATGAATCGCTATCCTCACTTCAATTATTCTCAAACTTTTTCTTGCAATTCCTCATCTCCACATCAGATTCGTACTCCACTGCAGTCTCCTCCCTTCATCTCAATCGATATAATTGCCCCTTTCTCTACGCTTCCTGTATCCCATTCCCCCCGAATAGACCCCTATCATAGTATCCACCTCTCCAATGCATCCACCCTCTTTCTTACTTCCTTTGGGCGCTTTACTTTGGGGCGCTCGGGCCTATTATTGTTCCTCCCTCCCCTCCTTTTCTTCCCCGATTCGAGTCCCCATTTCGAAGCTTTCGAGGTTGTTTCCGGCTGTACTTTAGCCGCGCTATCGAGACCCATGCTCAGTTTTCTTCCCCATTTCTTGAGCATAGGTAGTGTTCGGTCTTCCGTGCATTTATTCACGTATTGGCTCCGTACCATTGTCTCTAACAGAATTGATCCTCTTTGGAAGTTTTCATTATTTTTCAAAAATAGCTCAGTTATCGATAAATACTGACTACGGTAGCATCCAGATGAGCGATACGGTAACCATCGATGCCTCTCCACCAGCCCACACACTCGTCGACTTCAACTTTCGTCCCATCAAGGTGATGCCTTATTCCGAATCTAATTGTGCCCTTCGAGAAATCCTAGTCCCTTTCCCCTTTTTTCATACTGTTCGGTTATGTTTCATTAGCATCACATTGAGTGATAATTTTGGCAGCAAACAGTAATCGGCTGATGAATTGTGCAATAGAAATAATAATTTTAAACGCCTCTGGCGATTTTCGTTTCATTTCTGATTCTGAATTCTCTAGTGACAAACTAGTGATGACTTTTTGCTCTTTTGATTCTGGGCGCGGCCTAGAGCGATGAGAATACACACAGTGAGAAAATCGCAGAAACTAGAGACTTTCTCATCCTCCAAAACTCATTTTTGTAAGGCCAAAATGTGATCGCAGTCGAGCAATGAAACATCTTTACGAAAATCATCTCTCATAACCCCTTTTCAGATGATCTTCGAAATGTGACTAAAATCATCAAGGAAACATCATCTAAAAAAAGTCACTTCCAGATAATCGTCTACCGTAATGGCGAGGAGTTGGACCCGGGTACGGTTGTGATGGTCACAAGGAGGGAGTTCAAGGTAACTCATGCCTCTAAATTCAAGATTCGTCTGAACCATGATCAAATTCTTGGTAGAAGTTCTACACCGGAAGTGCCCAAAAGATGGTGTTTTGACAGCTTTCCGGAAGACTGAGTAGGCCGAGCTCGAACGGGCAACGAAAACATGAGATTTACTATCCTGACGAGAATCTTTAGGGCAAAAAAGGGTTGAATGTCATAGCAAACAGTTTTAATTCAGCACTGGATCGTCTTCCTCGATGGTCTAACGAGGAAACTGAAGACCACGACAGCAGTTCATCGAGTATTCGACACGAATGGAATACGAATTGAGAGTGTTAGTTGCGGAAGTTGCGCCTCTCTTCTATGAGCTATCGGGCCAAAATTCTATGTAAAACGATTGACGAAAAAATATATGTTTCAAAGCTTGTTCATAATCAAATATTAAGAATATGATTTGTTAATTAGATCTTCTGCATCAAAAGAATAAATTTACAACAAAATAGGTAAATTAAGTTTAACAAAACAAATAAATAATTAAGTTCGACGAGCTCCGTCACGGCGGGGAGTACGTCGCCGTTGAGAAGATGCCCTTTATTCCGTGTCTGTATGGATCGAGAAGGGTTGCGCCGATGTCTGCCAGGGTTACTGATGTCTTGTTTTTCTGCAAATTATTTCTGATATGTTTCACACAGTTTTCATAACCCATAATAATTCACACAATTCAATCAGTGTAGGAGTAACGGTAGATATAAATCCATTATCTATTCTAGGTGTTCCACGTTCCCTGGACCATCGAAGAACCCCATCCGTCCTTCCTCGACGGCGCTGAGAGCATGGACATCTACATGAAGAAACAAGTGAGTGGACTTCTACTCCCGAATTCCCATCATTCGGGAGTCTCTATTGGCAGTGTCAATTTGACACATAAAACATGGATGAATAAACCAGAGACACCATCTCGATCTACATGTCATCATTCATCTAACTTTTTTGAAAACCAAGAAGCACTATAAAATTCGCAGGGATACGGCAGCTTCACTGGTCTACCCTATCCATTGGACGGGATCATTCTGAAATCACCGAGATACTCCTCCTTCAATCAGGATGCAAGCGGGCACGGACATGATGATGAGAGGTTAGTGGAGTGATTAGTGATGACAAATCCGCACTCTAGCGAATTACATGTCAGCAGCCGAACCCTCTTTCCTTTTTCTCCCTTCTCGATCGCACGTGCGAGAGAGAGAAGAGCAGAAGGAAAGAGGGGGTTGACAATTCCGAAACCGATCCCGAACGGACAACCCTAGTTGAGATCAGATTTATCCTCGCTTATGTTTAAACCAGAAAAATCACAATTCTAACTCTCGAGTATATTTTCTTATGTCATGTTGTTCTCAACATCTTCTCCTTTCTTTCCTCAAATGTGGCATCACAATGGGTTCTCCTGCGCCCCATTCACCTGAATAAGAGGGGGGGGGGGGATGTCGCTGCCTTCATACAATTTCTCACTCTGTCTAACCGGCGAGAGAGCATGAATAATTGAGAGAGTTTCCTTCTCTGGTTCTCTCACTTCGCCATGCTCTCTCATCGGCCAGAGAAGCGAGAGAGCAGGTGAAATTGAGAGAGATAGACACATCCTTCTCATTGTGCTTCCGTTCCGGGACCTGCAATAACAATCATGTGCGAAGGGGCAGAGAAAATGGCTGGAACGGCGAAGGGGAAGGGAAGGGCTAGGACGTTCGGGACCATTTTCACAGCTTTTTTTACAATTTGAAATGCTTTAGCTACTTGCGCTCTTTTTCTCCTTTTCGTAGCATTTCACAGTTTAACAAAGGGAGAGGGGAAAATCTTCATTATGATACTTTCTGTGGCTGAAGATAGGTTTCACGGATTCATCATCTTGTTAGAAGATACAAACGATCAATTTAGTCGAACGTCGTTGGGAAAACAACAATCACAACAAAAAATACATTCATCATCCCTTGCTCCCCCCCCCCCCGATTCATGGCAAGCATTATTTGTCCTCCATCTCTTTGAGAAATCAGCGCAATCAAGTAGCTAATACAAATATGGGATAGTAACAATGACTACAAAGAGAAATAATTGAGAAGATACGAAAAATAGAGCAACTCCAAATCCTTATGTCAATCAAACGAAAAGTGCTATGTATATCTTGCACTTACAATAAGCGAATAGATCAGAGACAGAGATCGATGACAAGAATCGTTCAGTTCAGAATGCTTTGAATCGCAAGAGCAGGAAAATGGTCCACGATTAACGGTCACCCCATCAACAATTCTATTTCAGGCTCAATCAGAATCCCTCCTTCATGGCTCGGCAAATAGTCGAAGAGGTATACCCAATTAACGATTACCGAGAAACAACAGCCCTATTTTCAACTTAAGTACTTGTGCACAAATTCACCCGAATCGTGATCAGTAAGGCATCGTCAATCGATCGAACTTATGCATCGTACATCTCAGGTCGTCTCCACAGTTCAGAAAGACGTCAAAGAATCGGACAACAAGGAGAACGAGCACAGGAAGCAGGTGAGCGAATAGATAATTGATTTTATATTTATTTCAAAGAAAGAGGAGTAGGAAACGATCAGTGAAACACTAGATCCCGATGAGATATAGGCGATGTGAAACACATCACGATTTCGAGTGGGAAAGATGAATAGAACTCATTTCTCGTTTTCCATTTCTTTACGTATTACAATGAGTTGTTCGCTAGTGTTCAAAATACGGGTCGCCATTTCTTCTTCGAGTGCGCAAAATGAAGAGCTGATGCAAAATGATCCGTATTTCGAACTCTATTGTTCCCAGACCACAATCACCGAGCAAACGATCATCACTCGTATTGAGGGATCGCCCACGAAGAGGCCAAAGTGTGAGCAGGAGAAGGGCAAGGAAGAGGTACTATTCTTCGAAACATGAGTCGTATCTTCATTTTGCACACGCCTGGCAATCCCGCAATTGATCACATGAAATTATGAGATAATTCATATATTTCTAGAAGATATTCGATATTTGAAACGTTTGAAAATGTAACTTTGACGACTGCAACGCCGCCTCAGAGTGTAATTTTACCAACTTTTAGCTGTGAAACGACCTCACTTCAGGCCAAGAAGTCCTCTACTGATGTCACGTCATCCGACGCCGACATCGACATCCCTGCAGACTCTGCAGCCCCTCGACGGCCGGATGCAGCCGGTCGCGTGGTCGCAGTCAATGGAGATGCTGCAGCTGCTGCAAGTGCAGTCGCCATTCCACTGCCGGATGCAGCAATCGTCGTGGAGAGAGCGGAGGAGAAAAGGGAGGATGATAGGTGAGGAGAATTGTCTCTTTATTGGGCCTTATGTGTGATTTACTGATTTTCGAGGATAACTCCAGTAATTTCCCAGAGCCTCAAACTCTTCCAACCAGTCGAAACGCCGCAAGTGGGACGAGGAGAAGGAGGGAGATTCTGCCCCTATTGCTATTGAGGTGTGTCTGATAGTTATCCTAGGGTTCCTCATACTATTGCGGACCCAAGCCCGTATTGACTACACTAGATCACACCGAGTTGAAAGCTTCAGAGGTTGCTCATGAATTCCATTTGAGATCGAATGTCCATCGAACGCTACACCTGAGGAGGACTCGCCCAAGGAGGCGGCCAAGGAGGACACGTCGATTGTTGAAGTGGTGAGTTAGGGATTCGGTTGAGTTTCAAAGTTCCTACAAGATTTCCAAAGAGAATATTTCTACAATTCTTTCCGATTCGGCTTTCCGATTCCAAAAAATATCATTTTGCCCACTTTTTCGCAAACTGTCGACCTTTTTCAGAAGGACACACAACGAGAGACGAAGGAAGAGAAGACCACCTCTGGAAGGGAGGAAAAGAGGTCGACTGTGGAGGAGAAAGAAAGACAGAAGAAGAGCACGATTCCGAGGATGGTCAAGACGATGGCTAAGGTGAGCAGGATTCAGGGTCGAAATTTATAATGTAGTCTATCTTTAATTCGTTTTCGCTAATTGTTTCCTACACTTTCCTCTAAGTCCTTTTTTCTCGAGAAAGACTCAAGAAAAAAGGACTTCATCAGACACATTTTAACCACATGGGTGGTCACGGCTCAAAGCTCAAAGCCATGCAGCATGCACGGCTGCAAGGGCCGCAATCAGCAGTGTCAGGGTGGCCGGACTTGCTGCCGCTCTTCGAACCGATTCCCTCGCAGTGGCCTGCGAATCGTTGCAGAGGTCGTGTTTGCAGTAGCAAACGTCTCGGGGAATCGCGGGATAGCCGCCCTCAGCGGGTAGCACTTCCGAATCGCATCGGACCTTTAAAATCTATTTTTTAAAGGGATTTCTAAGAACTCGAGCAGATTTTGGAATGTGGAGGGAGTAGGGAGTAGGGAATGGTAGAGAGGGAATACTCTGCGAGAAAAGGTTGGGCCAAGAGTCGAAGAAGTGCCTAGATTCTCCTTCTTACTCCGGATATTACGGATCGATCTGACGAGCAATTTAAAATGGGAGAGACATCTCTCCAAGCTCTACTCGTTGAGAACGCGGCTCACGTCTAGGGCCGTCAGGGTGAAGAATGGGTCTCTTCATTCCACATGGTCTCTCGTCACTCTGACCGGCCAGATACTACTCACCTCATCACCGTCGCTATTCTCAGAATATAACGGATTGCCGCATCGCCACTACGTCGCCTCGGTTTGCGTCGTCGTTTCGGGCACAAAGATCCAGACGCACACATGCGACGAGCGAGCGCTTGGCCACCTGAATACTGTAGGCTCCGCCCCCTTTGATCTTTGATCTCTCCTTCACCTTCTCTCCTTTCTTATTGAGCCATCGTAGCACTTGAGTGCGGACGAGTACGCGAGAAGAGCGAGAGCGATGAAGAGAAGAGATCGCATCACTGAATGGATACTGTAGTCAGTTTACGATCGAATGAGAGCAGTGGATTACTGTATTTGAAGTTGGACGAGGGGGGTCGACTGATCAACTCGAGTGAAAAGCGAAGGAATGAGAAAGGGCAATGGCTCATTGAAAATACCGTAGATAGATTTGCGCAACTTCAACACAACTTAGATATATTTTATTCAGTTTGCATTGCTGTTCGGGTGCTTTACTCATTTGAGTAATTAGGGTTCAAACTAGTGCAGCAACCATAGTTGCAAGTGCTGCGAGGGAACTGAGGGCGGTCGGTGCATCATTCTTTCCCTTTCCTCCATTGAACGATGCCTCGGCGGTTTTTTCGATCTGTTGCAGAGATCTGACTTGCAGCAGCACACTTCGCGAGGCACTTTGATATCCGTATCATTCAGAATCCCGGCCTCGATCACTTGCATGTAGCACAGCTCCTGTAGAAAATAGTGTAGAAACTAGGATCAGAAGTCGTATCTAATTGGGCGCCGAAAACTAGTTTTCGATATACTGAGCGATGACTACTCTTCAGGCATCACATAGATCTATCCTAAATGCCTATGCAACACCATAGACAGCTATCCTAAATTGAATAAAACGTTTCTACTATCTACTTAAACAAATAGAAATACGAACCTCACTGCCGTCTCCGTTCGCATACGCATAGCCGATGTTGCCGCAGCGCCAATAGTTGATTCTGGGCGAGTGGATGAAAGTGCACACTTGGGAGTACTCCGAGCACACCACCTCATTCTGCAATTTTTTTGGCATTGTTTCAAGAATCATTCGCGGCGAGACCCCTACCGTACTCGGTAAAGGTCCCCGTGAAGCGACTGTACAGTCGTTGCGATCCTATGACCTGCTGCTAACATGGGAGTGACCGGAACTCACATATCTCAATCCCCTTCAGTTTTTCATGGTAGTCAGGACCCGTCTAGGGAGTGATAATTGACCACCCACCGATGGTTTTCTCTCGGCGTGTATGACGGCGGTGTCTGAGCCATTCCAGCATTTGAGCGCGGCAAAGAGTGGAAGAAGGGCGAGAGCGATAAAGAGACGGAATCGCATCACTGAAGGGGTACTGTAGTCAGTTGGCGATCGAGTACAGTGATCGAGTTGGGTTACGATACCTGGCAATGCGAGTTGAACGAGACACGCAACCGACTGTTCAGTTCGAGTGAAGAATGAAGGAATGAAGAAGAATTGATATTTGCTCCATTGCCCATTCAAATTCACAGATTTTGCAAAATAATTTGGGAATTGAGTGCACATTTTGCATTAAAAAATTCGAGATGTAACTCTACACTGTAATTTTCAATAGGGTTGTCGCTTTCAAGCGTTTGAAGATGTATCCGCCCCGAAAATCAATTTATTATTTCAGGCTGAATCCCGTACCACTCGTCTTCCAGTCATCGGAGGAGGACAGACAACGAGCAGAGTGGAGAGAAGCACGTATTTGAGTGAGTGGAGTATCGTTATTTGCAATCCTGAAACTCGTGTCCCCATACACGTAGTGTGCTTATCACAGCGCTCTAGACACCAATGTTCTCTCCAGAAAACAGTGAACATTGGGAGTTTTCTGTCGGTGTAGAGTCGATATCGGTGTCGGCGGTAGTATGTTTCTTCCGCACCTGCCTAGAATTTCCTTGATAATTCTATGCTCCCTCCATGAACTGCAATCAGTCTCACTTGCTTCGTAATCACCTGTAGATCACCGGTCATTAATCTCTGAACAGACCTGACCATCTATCACGTGTCTTGCTCTGCGATTGTCTACCTGCGTAGGATAGTACAGATGAAAAGTAAGTGCGCAAAGGAACTTGAGTAACCTGGCACTTAATTTCTCATGCTCATTAGCGATGTCTAGTCTACATAAACCGGTCTTTGCTCACTAAAACCGTATCATTATTGTACGTGATATTTACCAGCGTTGACGTTGTTGTGAAATAACAGGGAAGAAAACGTAATCCTTGTTTGTGCCATTCGGAAATCAGGAGCAGATTAATAATGCGATCTCATGGAATCTTGTTCCGATGCTTCAATTCAATGCACCTCTTCCTCATTGAAATTTCAAATGAATCACCGTGGGAAGATAAAGATGTTCAGAAAATCAAATCACTTTTGCAAAAGAAGTCACGTCATCGGCGAACGTTATGTTTCACAAATTCAACAAATTTCTGGAACTTCTAAGATTGTTAGTATTCGATGGTCACTGAGTTGAAGAAACACCAAGATCAAGTGATTGATTGCATTTTATTTGCAGAGAAGAAAGTGACCACCGAGCCGCTCTCCCTTCCTCCCATTGAGAAGACGACAGTGACTACAGTGGAGAAACGAGTGAAGATCACTACTCCACAGGTGTTTCTCGTGTCTTTCTGCGCCAAGATGTCAAGAAAAACAATACAAACTGGAAAATTTCCGTATACTTTTAGTATCAAATTATTGAGTCCTCTTCAATCCTTTACCTTGAATGAGTCTATCAGACCTTCTAATCTTCAGATTTCGGCCCGTTCCTCGAAGGAAGCAGAGGACGCTGACGTTGGCTGTGTCTCTGGCAGGAAGATAAAGGAGATCACTGGTATATTTTCCATTGTTTTGATTGTTTTCGCACGTTTTCTTCTCCAGAGAATGCCCATTAGAAGATGGCGAGCGTAGGCGATTGTCGCAACTTTTTCGAACATATTTTTCACGTCATTAGCTGTTTTGCAGACGAACAGATCCCTGAGATTGATACAAATCCTTGAATCCATTTATGAGCTGATCTGTTGAACCAACATTAGTCTTGGCCTCTAAGGACATTAGTACAGATTGCGCAATCTTCAAGTAGGGAAGGTTACTCGTGATATCTCGTCTCGATATCTCATGAGCCCATAAAGATTCCCAGTGTGTCGAATAGGCAAACTTTGTGGGGAAACGAGTCTTGCTTACCCCTAGCTACCTACACTTCCCACATCTCTCACCAGATAGAGTCAGATCTATAGCCTCGGCTTTCGTGCCAATTTTATAGCGGCGCACAGATAACACAGATGATAGCTGCCTCAATACAGAGATTAGATATCTCCTACAACTTTGCGGCCACGATGACGGAGCTAATTTCACGCTACAAAGCAGAGATGCAGCAATATTGTCAACAATTGCCTGGTTACTGTACACAATCGACTACAGTGTAGCAATGACTCAGCCGTGCTGGGAAAGACCGTAGCAAAAACAGTCCTGGATTGGAGCCTGACTAAGCGGTTTCATAATGCAGAAAAGAGTCTCGGTATGATGTGAGACAGCACACTGTAAATATTGAGCACAGGTGCTTCAGGAAAGAACTCAATTTGAAAGGGCAATGTGCCACAAAAAAATAATACTGCCAAATAACCTGCTAGAAATTGGTTCGGTTCGATTTGTTCTACGGCAATAGCGTTTCGCATAAAAATTTAACACATGCTGGCACTCAGGAAAAATCTAAACTGAATTACTAGAGCCTGTTTTGGGCTGACGTTAGTGTCCAATTTATCTTACCCTCTCAATTCAGGCGGCTGGGGCGGGTCGGAGCGTCATCTCGATCTGTACAATGACGACGATATCCCCATGCGATACGCCCTACCGAGAACGATCACTCTGCCCCATCGATTGGTGAGATTTTTTATTCGCCTTTTCCATTTGTGATGCTCTCATTAATCCAAGTGAACAGAACCCAACTGGTCCTTCCGAATTGCTAAACAGGAAATGTTGAACATATATCCGCTAGTTTACATATTTTTTTTCAAGAGATAGCAAGAAACGATCGGAGAGGAACAGAATCCGCCCTATATCCAAAGTGCGTGAAACTTACTTCACTGGCCTAGATGTAGCAAACGGTTGGAAATGAGCCTATTTCCGAGCCCTAAAATGAGGTTCATGCCCATCTCATATGGGCCTGATTATTTCTCGGACGTTGGTCATCCACTTCGGGACTCCGAAATACACCATCTTCACCATTCGTCTGCTATTACTGTCGGGATGTTATTTTTTCTTCTAAAAGCTGTCACATACG
Source organism: Pristionchus arcanus (assembly GCA_900490705.1). NCBI lineage: Eukaryota > Metazoa > Nematoda > Chromadorea > Rhabditida > Neodiplogasteridae > Pristionchus > Pristionchus arcanus. Next base: position 49,735 of record LS485760.1, read on the forward strand.
GACTGATAGTATGAAAAGCAAGAGAAGGTGTGCGATGTGAATCCAATAACTTTCACAATTTGAGATCGTCATCGATGGTGAAAGTCTATCAAAAAATGTCGCGTGACTCAGACTCTCACGTCAATTCAGTAGCCATTTCAATGACCACGTGCTCGTTTTATGACCTCCGTGACTCTGCGAGTAAATCTTTGGACTTTTCCATGTTTGGATTAGGTCGATTGAAGAATTAAGGAAGCTAAATACTCCCTTCTCATTTTGTTTTTCCGACTTGAGTTTCACATGCTCTTCATATTGCGAGAATCAGTAGATTAGAGATCATGCAGATAGATCCTGGGAAAAACCAAAAATAGCCGTGAGAAAGATGTTAGAGGATCCCTTTTTCCAGCAAAGACCGATAACAACTTATAGTTGTTCAGAAAAGAGCTTCTTTTTTGTATCCAGTGATCGAGACAACAGTGCACTTTCCATTGTGCCACTCGCCAATTCGTAGTCGGACTGTAGGGGCAATAAGAGAAAACGCTTGTGTTGATGTACGCGTGTTGATAGGATAGAGTTGAACACATACCTGAGATTTTCGAAACATTCTGAGAGTTCAAGCAGATCATCGCTTTAGCCATCCTTTCTCGGGTTCCCTCGGTCCATTTCTCTGTATCCATCAAATTCGCACGCACTTTGTACCATGTCGGTATGGAAGTGCAGGCCACACATCACCCCATCTGTCTCCATAACTCAGCTCAGGAGTAAGGACTGTCAGAGCGAAATCGTCTCTTTATTCAGCATGTTCTCTCTTTACTTTGACCGGTGTGATAGTACTAGACCTGACTGCTGTACAGTTGTATTCAGGAGGCAATTAGTATGAACAGACTGCCTCGGGTACGCCCGCTCTTTCCCCCGACAGAGCACCGAGAAATCCAGGCCAATCAGGCACCTTCCTATTCTCGGAAGCGTTCCCCCACTAACGACTACTCTTCACGGATGGCTCTTTAAGCTATACCGAGCAATGTTCTTCATTGTGGCTGGCCGTTTCCTTCTAATGACCCTCTCTTCTTCCCATCTCTAATACTTGATATTCCCTAGGTGATGGGGTGTTTGTTTTATGCCATACGGGGAACAGCGTAAATGAGCCCCAGAAAAGATCCGACGATATCTGTGAAAGTTCCCACTGTTTACCGGTCTGTAGTTTCCGGCTCTAAGAGCGCACAACATTCCGACGACGTTTACTGGTTCTATGAAGGAACTGACGTGTTACTGATCACAGGCACTAATTCCGGAAAGTAATGGAAAGCGGAAATTGGTTCCGCAGTGTAAGACACCTACAGTAAGAAACCGATTAGCGCACGCTTCTTGTTCGAACCCCCTGTCAGAGTACAGCATGCTCCAGGGTACAAGGTGTAAAAGATACGACTTCCCAATGTCGATTTTCATGGCTCAAACCAAATTTATATTCCATCTTGTTGTTAGTAGTGCAAAAGATCAGCAGCATCTCTCAAGTATTGCCTGACACGAATTCGAGTGTTTAGGTTTGATGGAAGGGATAATGAGTAGTAGGATGGCAGGATCATTAGAAGATTAGAAGTCAAGTGTTTAGATACGATGTCTTCGATCTTGTGACTGTCTTTGAAAGTAGCATTGACTTTGGCACGAAATCTTTGATAATTGGATGTGTTTCAATGATTTCATAAAATGAAGAAATAACTGATTTTATGATAGTGTTCAGCCAAAACAGCCAAAAAAACGCTAGAGTCTATCTGAGGGAGGATTTCTTTTTCATGCTACTGCTCGTAGTATTTTTTCCTGAATGCATAATGCATGAATCCCTGCTACAATAATCTGCCCGCTACTCTTGGTAGATATTGTACAGTGATACCTATCCTCTAAGACAACATCATCTCTGATCCCTTCCTCTGGACTGTACAGTCTCCATTCGCAGCTGCATTCTGCACAGTGTTATTGCTTATCTCTCCCACCTTCTTCGTTTACCTTTTGTACGATTCGTATCGTGAGACAGCAAGAAAAGCAGAGCATAATCACTGATTCTGATGCCAGGTCGTCTTTTCATCCGTGTATGCCTCTGCGTCAGAGGATAAAAAAGAAGTATTTACAAAAAACAGTAAAAATTTGTACAGTGCGGACGTCACAGTGCTTTTCTCTCGAATGACGCAGGCCCAGACAGTAGGAAAAAAACCATTTGCAAGGCGACAAATCTGTAATGAGTCCTAGAATGGTTCTACTATGTGCTCTCTTGTTTTCAGAGCAAAAATCACGTACCTGTAGTCAGACAATCAGACATTGGAGCATTGTTCACTCGTGGTGTTTTTCTCCCCGAAATCACCTGATATGTTTCAAACAAGTGCTAAATGCAGCCAAATGGGAATTTTTTGATTAGACTTAGACATCGAATTGGAAAAAGTACACAAGGGACAACGTTTAGCGTTCTTTAAAAACATTGCAATATTGTAAAACAATATTAAATATTATTATTCATAATTTCAGACTGATCGTCGTCTCTACTCGCTTTCTCGTCGATTCGAGAGGATTCACAGCAATCAACGATATCCCCGTGACATTTACTACTACGAACGATATGGATTGGACCCGGACTTCTCCGATTTTTAATTTGTCATCTTTTTCGTATTTTCGTATTCTTCCTTTTCCCGTAGAGTCTCTTATCCTTCCAAATCACCCTTACACCGCTTCATGGTCACTTCGAGTTCGACTTAGGGGCAATTTACCGCTCATTCTGTCGAACTTCAGTCCACCTTCAATGTCCTATTCTGGTTCAGATTTCTGTGTAAATTGGAATAGGACATGGATTGAAGAGACCGAGTTACCCGCACATCGCCCTCTCTTGCTAGTAGTTGGTGATTGAATAATGCTTCAAATTTATATTTTTCCAAATCTTAAAAAAAATCGTTTTCCAATGCTTCGTTAGGATCATCCCTGCTGTCTTTCGTGTTCTCCGCTGCTTTCTTCAAAGTCTTTCACAAAGTTCGTCGTTCGTACCAATAAACTGGTATTTATAACTGAATGGATACGATAACATCTAAGGCATCCCGCTATTTATTGTTTTTCGTCAAACGGTGACTACAGACTACTAAAATACTGCATGGAAGGAAGCTTCTCCAGCAAAATACGGCTCTTCAAAAGATAACGATAGTCATGAGATGCATCAGATGTCATCATCACAAATCCTTTCCAGGCAATGTAGTTGTAGTCTCTGGCTTGTAGCGAAATGAGAATTGCGCAATACCTAGCAGTTATTGAGTCATGCTTTATTGGACAACAAGTCTCCCCATTTCGCATAGACGCTAGCTCAGCCTAACAAACCAGGGAGTTTTCGAAAGTCATTCTTACAGAGTAACGGATATTTACAACACAAACTAACCGTATTTAGACTAAACTTACGTGCGTTCTCGAAAATCATTCATTCAGGCTACAGTACAGTTCTTACGGGCATTCATTCACAACAAACAAGCTAACATGGCACAGAAAACTCATACTGACTAGAGAGGCTTTGGTTTTCAGCCAACATTATTGCGCTCTTTGAAAGTATGGACTTCTGAGTCCTCAACAGCCTCAAGTTCAGACTTTCAAAGGGGGCAAAAATCTCACTTTCTTTACTACCTATTTCCGGCTACATCTTATCACAAGGAGGCAAACAGCAAGTTGAAGTCAGAAAAAATAGGCAGACTACTAATAGTGGCTCTCTTCATTTCAGATGATGTCTTCTTCGTTAGAGAAACTAGAACGTGGGAGCGAAAACGAGCGTGTGTGTGAACGCCCGCTGTACGAAAAGCAGACTAAAGATAGCTACTAAAAGTCGGGTACTCGCTCCGTCCGAAGGACATTAGCGAAGAAAAACGGAGCAAAAACAGAGCATTTTATCACGTGCGTAGTGGAGAACAGGTTACGTTTCAGGGAAGGTTTGTGAAGGAATGCGAAACGCCTATACGATAAACTGTCGCTTGGTCTTGTAAAAATTTACACTAATACACCCATGTTGTTTCGCAACTAAAACAAGCCGCAAACTGCGTCAAGCTTACTAATACTTCTATCTTTGGTCGCTGTCGTCAAAACCTACATAGACGCTGGACCCTGCGGACCGGGTGGAATTTGAAAGTGCATGGAATATTGCTCAGTTTCCATTACTAATTGACTAGAGTCATGATCTTCTCTTCGTCTGCCTCTCTCCATTTCCCCTTGTCTCTCGCTCTTTCTGACCAACACTGGAGCATGTGAACTATCTTTCCAGTGCGCCTGCGCTTCTAATCCAATTCGCCGTACATTCCTCATCTTCTCACAATCCTATTTGTAGTGTGTACTTACCGTTCCCATCAAGTCTCTCTGCCTAGGGGTGGAGGATAAAAGGGGGCGGAGTCTCACAATCTCCCTCCCGAGTATAAAGCGAGTAAGAAGAGGGGAGGAGTCTCATTTCATCTCATTTCTTCCTCAACGATGACTTCCGTCCATCGCCCCAACTCCGCCCACTTTGCCCGACGAGCCGTACCGGTGAGCATCTTTCTCCGAAATTTTCCGGCTCTGCCTTTCTCCGGTCCGGCCTTTCCGGTTCTGGTACCTGCCGGTCCTGGAGGTATCCGAGTGGAAAGCCGGAAACGTGGGTGACGTGAGATTGAGACCAATTTTCCCCACGATGAATGGGTTCCGGGGGAGAGTGTCGCTTGAGCAAAACAGTTCTGAGCTGCTTGTGTTTTCGAATCGCTGTTCACGTTGGAGTGGGAATTGTGTAGGTTGTAGCAGCAGGCTGCTGTAGTGGAACAAAACGACTATGCTCGGTAATCACTATCTTGAGGCCGATGCATGAGGCTAGATATCTGTGCAAATTGAGCCTTTCTTTTGGTGACTGCTGTTCTTTTCTTAGGCAGTCACTACGTTGGGTCAGTTTCGATTAGTTTCGGCCTCACAAATAGCTTCCGCATGCCTTTCCCTATTCGTTATTTTGGTGACAGTGTATCAGATGTATTCGAGCCCAATAGGCGAACCCTCCTTCCCTTTCTTTCCACCTGTCGGCTACAAACCATAGAATCGCTCGAGGGATACAATCCACTCTCGTCCTTTTCCACTCTAACGAGAAAATTTGTGGCGAAAGGAGAGACGGGGCACTCCAGAGAGCCTCTTCAATCCTCTTTTTCTCTCGCCGGTCAGGCGATTTCCTGGCTCTGCCCTTAGGAGTAGCCATTGGATACGAAAACAACAAGTAGTTCGCTCCTTCTCCCCCTCCTGATTCCACCTTTACGACCTGTTTTCTCGGAGCAAAGTCTACCGTACTTTGGGCACGGATTGGAATACTTACCGTACTCAACAGTATCCTTGCAGAGTCCCCTCGAGATGAGTCTTCCCGGAACGCCTCTCGCATCGGGTTACACTCCCTCATCCCCGGCTCCCTACTCGCCCTCGATTCCATCAGCATCTCCAGTCCCGTCGCCGAACAGGTATTAGATTTTTAACAAGAATAACGAACATGATTGAAAAGAATTGCTCATCCGAGCCTAAGAAGGTATCGGTGAAACTCATTTCGAAAAAGCTAGGCTGATCTAAAATATTGTTTCTACAGCACGTCAGCTTCCTCTACGCACTCGCTCGGCCCAATCAGAGTGTCTCCCATCGCGAAATCGTCCACTTTCACCCCTCCGGTACGTTTCTCTTCGACTTTGGCTGGTACAATACCTCATATTAATTCGGGAATACCTAGAACAAAATTAGTCATACTCTTATGACGACACTAGAAATATCAGGTTAAATGTTGTTTTCGCTCCGAGAATTCCCTGCAGATATAGTAGTGGTCACGCGAAATCATCGAACCCTACTCGTGATAGAGAAATGAGGAAACACTCTCGGTGTGAAGCACAAATATGCGTGTTTGTGGGGTCTCAGAGCACACGATTCACAAATCCGTGAGATCTATCACATTCTTTTCGTCAGTCCCTCTAGTTCCAGCACACCTGCAGCAGCAATTTCGCCCTAATTGCTGGTTAGCGCGGCTATTTACCGGCATGGCAAATGGTCACGAAAGAAAGAAAGGGAAGGAAGATGTGGGACTGTATAGTAACTAGGAATCGCTTCTCTGGCTAGCAAGGGAACATTGGAAACGAGGAGGGTACTGTACAGTCACCTGGGATGAATTGCAGTCAAAACAATAATACCCATCAGACGGAAATTGCGATTGTTTTGCCTGGGAATAGACCAAAAAGACAAAGCTATTGACGAATTTTGGCTTCACTTTTTATGATTTCGAAAATTTCAGAACCGGAATCGCTGTGCGTCTCTTGACTTCGGACCTGGAGACCGAATGCTGATGGGCAACTTGAGATCGGGACCTCAGCCTACCAGGTAAATAGTTATGATTATTCAAGTAACGTCATGACGTCAAAACATTGTCTTATTAGTATCAAGGCCAATATAGATGGAACGGACTTGTTGTTGACCGTTGTGGGAAGAAAATCAGATGAAAACAGATGAGAAAACATAATACCACGAAGAGGAACTGTCTGGGAACGAAAACAATGACACAAGGGCATTATTTTTTGTCCATTCTGGGAGAACTTCAGCATACTACGAAATAATATTATGGTATCTTGGTCAGAATGATAGAGTGAGCAGGATAGATGATAATCAATCTCTAGTGTGTGCCTTGTATCCTGCGGCATTCATTGGACAACAATTTTGAGGGAATTCTAGCAGAGGGATCAGGATGACAACTTAACTAGAGATTCTTTGCAGAATGCCGCTTGCTGCCCGTCACTCCGACAGTACCCCTATGCCGTTGAGAAGAAGAAGAGTGTCTATTGACGAGAATTACGAGACAACAGCACAGTTCATCGAACAGATGAGAAAGGAACTCATCAAGCAACTATGAAGAAATCAATACTCTTGAAACTCTACCGAAACCCGATGTCATTCCAACTTGTTCTGACCAGATAATCGTTGCTCTAACAAAACCCTGTGATCTTTCAGTCGTATCTGTAGGGCCTTCCGACACTTATCCAGTATTCCCTCAAGCGATCCCATTCTTTTCGCAAATTTCGTGAAATTTGTATAGAATACTGGGGAAGCGTCGATCTCTCCTACAGTAGGACCTCTCCCTCTACTCATGTTGTACATACCCATTGGCAAGCCCGTATCATAGCAAAAGGTGGATTCGATTTATGCTGATAACCAAATGATAAAGATTCGATAATAAAAATACTGTAACGCAAGAATTTTCTGAATAAAATGACGTATATCATTAATAAATATTGCAATTAAAAATACGAATTAAAAAATGGACAAAAAATGTACCGCAGTCACACATGTGCCCGAACTTGTCGCTCCGCCGAACTTGACACTCGACTTCGTTTGAAACTCAAATCGCGCCGTTTTTGCTTTCGCTATTTTGTTTTATTGTTTTATTAATTTAAACTACCTATTTTTGCCTCAGATGCCCGTATTCACGTGCGAGACGGATCGGAGCGAGTGCTGGCAGGGATTCGCCGACGGCGCGCCCTGTGTGCTGGGCATTGACGAGGCAGGAAGAGGTTAGTCACTTCTTTTACACGTGGCTTGCACTTTAATCGCCTAGTCTATCACTAAATACTCCTGTTTTTGACATTTCCTATCGTTTCGGAAACGAGGAAATCCATTTGGAAACTGGGCTAGTGCAGGTGAAATTCGAAACGAGGTTGAAGGCGTCTTGTTTCAGGCCCAGTCCTCGGAGCAATGGTCTATGGCTGTGCCGTTTCTCCCGTTTCTGCAGCTGAAGATCTCAAGGAACTTGGTCAGTTACAAATCGATCTTCGACGAGTCAATCCAGCCTTCTCGTTATCGCGTTACCGTGCATTTTTGATACAGCACTTACTGTCCATGCGACTCTCAGTAATGGGATCTGTAATGGATTGCGAGATTGGCCTTATTTCCGTAAATTTAATTCGGTGCGAATTGAATTACTCACATGGTCAGAATACCGTGTACGATATATGCTAGCATGCAATATTTTAATGATGTTTGGGGGAAAATTATCCTATTTAATAGAAACAAATGTAGTCGATGACGATACATTAATTGCTATTTAATTACGTCAATATTTTTGTTTTGCATTTCAGGCGTTGCGGATTCGAAGGCGCTCACTGAGGAGAAACGAGAGCAGATCTTCGAGAAGATGAACAACGATGAGAAAACGAAAAAGGTATATACTATGTTACATTTGATTTCTAAAATTTAGCAGTTTTGCTTTGATACAGTTGATTGGTGAGGACTAGTGAGGTACTCCATCAATGTGAAGCGAAAAAAGCAAGGGCTGTTTTGACTAAATACGGCGTGAGAAAGTGCGGGGAGATTAAGTGCCTGTAATAACAACTTTCGTATTTTATCTGTGGGAACGTACGCAGTAACTTATATTTATTCTTATGTAATCACCTTCGAAAGTACACCCGCTTGACGTTATTATTTAGTGTTTTGTTGAACTAGAATGCCCGACTCAACCATTATAGAATGATTTCGTGCCCTTTGGACCAAGCTTGAAACATAGAATCGCCAAGTTGAAATAATTTACAGACAGTTGCGTACGCGCTCCGCTCGCTCTCCCCACAGCTCATCTCCGCTGCGATGCTGCAGGTACCGTAAATGGGCAAGGGGAGAACTACGTTGCCACTGAGCGAGCAGATATGATTGTTGTCTTTCACGGAAGCTAGACACCTATTAAATGACAATTTATCACGCTAATAAGATTACTGTAATCCCCTTTCAGCGCTCGAAGTGCTCGCTCAACCAGCTGAGTCACGACGCTGCGATCGCCCTCATCCGAGACGCCCTCGACTGCAAGATAAATGTGGTCCAGGTACGGTAGTTTTCGATTGGCAGAAGAGTTAGGGTATATTGATTATTGGACTCGTTTGTTGGCTGTTTAGACTAAGACGTCGATACAATATTACGGTTCGAAAATGTCACTTATTATAGGATAGTAGCGAAACCGAAAGATCATAGTCCTGAAAATTGACTCGTTTACTCTATTCTAATTTATCTGTGTCTGATTAGCGTAGATTGATTATTGGAATGATAAGGGGGTTTCTCTTATTAGTCGGTTCAATATCATTGTACAAAAATGACATTGGCTATAGAATAGTAGTGAAACCGAAATTGTATAGTCATGAAAAAATTGATATGTCATCTGATTACCGTACTCTACCCTCTCGCAGATCTTCGTGGATACGGTGGGCCCGAAGGCGACGTACCAGGCCAAGCTGGAGGCCATCTTTCCCGGCATCGCGATTACGGTAACGGAGAAGGCCGACGCCCTCTTCCCCGTCGTCTCAGCAGCATCCATTGCTGCCAAGGTACGGTAGTTATCGATTGGATAAATTAGAGACTATGCTTTCATTTATATAATTTACAAGTTGAAACCAGAAGTATTATTAAAGTTTTCCATTGTCACTCGCTGTAGCATGCATGTGAAACAAATATCTATCGACTGCATTTGCTTATTCGCAAAAACTGATCATAAGGATGTGTTTTATTAGTTTTAATGTCAACAGCTGCTAAACTATCAAATTCGAAAAAAAATGACGCTATCAAATATCCGTGAAACATAAAAGTTGCGAATTGAAAAATTTTCAATTTCTAAAATTTGATTTCTCCAAATTTCAGGTGACACGCGATCACGAGCTGCGCGATTGGAAGTTCGCCGAGACGACATCGAAGGTGGACGGAGTCAAGTTCGGCAGTGGATATCCCAGTGGTCAGTCGATAAATGGTAGTCGGTGATTTCCGATATAATTAGGATAACTGTGGTGTCCTCTCAGTAGAGCATGCGTTTGCGCGAGAGGAGGGAAGAGTGATGGGTGATTTTTGTTATTCCTTACTGTTTTCGTTTTGTTGTTGTCCTGTTTTTGTCGATAAGTGGATGTAGCAGAGCTTCGCAATTCAACAGACGGGGTTCTTTAATTTCCGCTCGGGGTACGGTACTGACGGTTTTCTACTCAATTCTACTATGGATTCTGTTTGCGTGAATAACGTGGTCTGAAAAAAAATTTAGAAGATGCATGAAAGGGATTGTGCCCTGAATTTTCACATTTTTATGTGCAGTGGTAGATAATCACAGTGAATTTGGTGTTGAATTCTTTTCTAAACAATTCCTACCCAACATTTTCGAGTTGTGCGAGTGATGAGAAATTTGAACCGGCACTTTCATGCTGCTCCGTTCCCATATGGGAATATTGAGAACGGGCACTGTGATTCTTCTCCGTTATTATTGCCAATAACACAATTCCTTCGTTATTTGTGGTTATTATTCTTGAACTAATGAATTACCATGACTAATTGCCACCCTTCCATCATCTCACATTCCGCAACGAAATCGTTCTTTTCGAACCTACCGTAATCCATTCCAGATCCCACCACGAAAGCCTTCCTCGCAAAGACGGTGGACGGCGTCTTCGGCTATCCCGGCCTCATCCGATTCTCGTGGAAGACCGTGGACACAATCCTCGATAAGAAGGGCGTCGAAATGAAGTGGTGAGGAATACGGTAGAGATTACGGTAGTATCGATTTAGTGGGGGATTTAAAGTTGAGGGTCGTGGGGGAAATATAATCACAATTGCTAGATAGTCTATTGAAGATGTTAATATATTAGGTGAAACTCAAAATAGAAGATGTGCATTTGTAAGACGGTTTTATTGAAAATCCTATGGAGCCAGAATCAATCTCGCCGGGTTTCCGCTGCTCTTGTAGATTCTTTGAAACACGAGTGAATCTGGTGAGATAAATTTTCAAATGCGGTTGTTCGCGAAACAATACATGAGTATTTTACAGTGATTCCGTTAAAGTAGGCAATTAATACAGTATCAACTAATCGATACTGCTACGGTACTAATCAATCGTTAATCAGGGAAGCGGACGAGGACGATGCTGCTCCGTCGGGCAAGAATGCGCTTGCTCGTTGGACGAGTGCCAAGGGGGAAGGACCACCCAAGGAGCAGCGACACTCGTACTTCACCCAGAGAAAGCTGCAGAATGTCACCAACTTTTGATTATCGATTGATTGTTGACTTAATTTATACGTTCTTATTTGTAAGATGCTGTTAACATATTTCGTAAATGTTTGATCTGACCTCTATCCTCTTTCTAATTTGTTTGTTTATACGATCTCGATCCCCTTTCATCCCCTCATCTCACGATTCAGATCTCGCATTTCACTCCCTGTTTTCATGTACATATCGATTGATAAATGACGAGTTTGACATGATTTGTTTGACATTCTGTACTGGTCAAAGGTCCAACAAAGATATCTGCACCGACCTATTCTGTGGAAGAAATCATAACAGCTTCACTGATAAGAATGTAGCGGTGAAATACGATTTCACCTGTTGCGAAGGGGGTTGAAGTGCGGGAGAGAGTATGTGAAAATGAAGATACGGCCCTCAGCAACCCTGGGTTGTGACGCAGTTTCTTATCTGTTCTGTTATGATGACGCGCATTAGGGGTTATTCTTGGAGCTTCTAGGTTTCGAACATGGATCAATTTCAAACTGCAAGTCCAGTTTTTTTATCAATCAATGTGACCTACACTTCGCATTAACTTCGTTATCCATTTTTTGCTTCAATACTTGCATTATCTCGGCTTCAAGAAGTATTTAGATGTCGAAGCTTCTCTTCTTTTCAATTAGTACCAACTGCCCTCTGACAAATAGGAAAAAATACAGCGGTACATAGAATTCCAATCTTTTTCCGGTTTCACAACAAGGTTAAGTGTTGTATCTTTCTCATTATCTTCATTTCTTCGTTTCTATCCTTAATCACATACACCAATCAATAACCAACCATCTCCCAATCTTCCTCTCAGGACGCGCCTTTCCGATGGGGTGGTTCTCGCTGGCCACACTCACGGGCCTGGGCTTCCTCCTCTATGCCGGCCACACGCTCTCCTATTTCTACGGCCTCTTCCATCCGCCCCTCTGTGGATACGAGGGAGATACTAGGTGCATTGAGGTACGGTTGGAGGCTTACGGTAGTCGGGAACTAGTTATGCCAAATCGAAGCCCATCTGAAATTGTCCTGGAGAACCGTGATGAGTAGGTGTAGGTATGGTGAAACATTATTGATCCTTGTCAATTTTCTAAAACACATCCGAGATTCTACGGCTTCTTCCATCCGCGGAGGCGAATCGGTTGTGAGAAGGAATACGTTCGCAACTCACTCGGGCACTGCAATTCCGATTTCGTATTCATCATATTCTCTCAATCGCCCTGTAGAAAAGTGATCCGTAGGTGTAGTAATACTGAAACACCAATGCTCCTTGTCAATTTTTACCAGCAGCCCGAAAATCCGCACACGTCTTTTGGCGTTCTAAAAATAAGAGTATGACTATTGAATTACCCCAATTGCAGCCCCTGATCTCTCCCTCCTCCTCCGCCTCCTCCTCTCCCCAATGGCCTCTCCTGCAGCTGCGTGTCTACACTGGCGCCAGTGCGCATTCGCTCAAGCTGGTGCACACATTTCGGCACTTTGATGTTGCGAAGGAGTTCGAGAAGGAGGTACGGTAGTTACGAGTTCAATGGGGGCAGAATTGTGAATCGGAAGACTAACAAATTGCAGAAATATTAGGTGAATTGATCCTTGTACGTTTCATGTACCATAGTAGCCATAACTTCTCTTGCTCGGGGCTGTTTCTGATTTCGATAGTATGGATAGTGGAAAAATTTTCATATTTTTAACCAATGCTCCGGTCTGGAGTTGTTTCTTGCTTACTGTTCTTTGATCTCTAACCTCTCAGGTGACGTTCGACCTTCCGAAGGCGACGCGAGCCAACGGGACGCTGATGGCAAAAGTCTTCCTGCTGCCGGGCGACTACAACGACGAGAAACCGAGCATGGTACGGTAGATTTATTGATTGGCGTTAGTGGCGGAAACCCCAGCAATGTAGGTATGGTAGCTGTTGGTTTATTGATTGGCCTGACATTGAGTAGCGCAAAATCCACTGTGGGTATTTATTCATTGATTGACTTGTAGCATGAAAGGCTTCTTTTAATGTCTGGGAAGTTACCAATTGTCATTCGATCACTTCATGGGTTTGTGCTGCACAGAAAACTGATATGTTCAACCGATAGCTCTTGTCAATACTCCAAGGACTTCATTTTCATAGATACTATAAATCCTATGGTTATTGATTGGCTGATTGGCTGGAGTCGCGAAAAGGCTCAGAAAGGTGGATCATAATACCACCTCATGAATCTGTGCTGCGTCGAGGCATTATGTGCCGCATGTACACTTCAGATCAATGCATCTCCACCATATCGCAATATATGATCCATTATTTTCATTTTATTTCTTCTGCGTATTTTTGGGATCCTAATTACTGATGCTCAGGCTCGCTGGTTCGTCGAGGACTCTGTCTCGCTGTCCACATGGAAAGTGCCCGCGGCAGAATCATTCAATCTGATGGGAGAGGAGAAGAAGGAAGGATCAGAGGGGAAGAAGAGGGATGAGGTAAGGGACTGTTTTTGGATGATGGGTTGTAAAACAAGGAAGCGTTGAGTTTCACGGAATCTATAACTTCCGGATGAATCATGAAGCGTTGATGATTCGGGGATAAGTAATTCTAAAAATATAAATAAACGCTCAATCTCCCTTCCGATCTACCCGTTGGCTACGGTAGGTCAGGGCGATCGGGCGGAGATAGACCACCCGGCTGCGTAGCTCGCCCAAGCGTGAATGGACAGCGGGCGGGCGCTTGAGCACGGGAACAGTGTCCAGTTGATCTTTGATCTCTGATGGGATTTGATCTTTGATCTCTGACCTTTCAGAAGCCCGTCACGCACATCAAGAGCGTGCTGCCCATCCGGATATGCGATGAGGCCGTAGCGTACGCAGTGAGGAACGTGCCGATTGAGGTGGGAAAGGGGGGGGGGTCTGACTCTCTTCGTTTAGTGTGATCTCTCGCATTTGTCTGACGGAGTGAGAGAAATTGAGGAATGGAGAAGGGTGGAGGAGCCCTTGACATGTTTGATTATTTTTATTCAATAAAACGAGCTAGTTATTGCCTCAATGTCTTCTCTGCGCACTTCATGATTCGATGAAACACAATTGTGATTGGCGAGAATGGGGAAAGAAGCAAAGAAGTGGCTTGTAGTAAGCGATAGCACTATCGTGGTACGGTATTAGGTAAAGGTAGTCTATCGCTAACTGACTTTCTAATCTCGCTAATCTACAGTTCCGTCACATGGTGCAGACGCAGCAGACGCGTGATGGCAAGCACGCCTATCTTCCTCTCATGAGGGTGGAGCATCTGTCCATGAGGACGAAACACTTGAATCAGGTTAGCAAGAAGGGTCATTTGTACGATTCATTAGGTTTACGGTTTATTTTCTGTTTGGCTTTGTTGTTCAGCACAATTTTCAGCTACATAACGGGCTCTCTCGTCCGGTGATAAGCATGGTTGAATATTTAGGTGATTCTGTTGAAAAATGCTCAATCCAAAAATTACTTCCATGAAACACTCTGCTCTAATGATAATGCGATGAAACACAAATGCTCGGAATGTTCTGATTGTTTTTTTTTAATTTTTTCAACCAACCAATGACAGGCTCCCATTATTCCAGCAAGACACTCAGACCCTATGATGATGATATGAAACACATTAATTCTTGGTCGAGAAAAATCCACATTCCTTATTTAATTTTAAAAATATTTAAGGTGAAGCCGTCGAACGAGACGACGAGTCTGCTCGTGTCGTACGCGCCCGCCTCCATCGGCAAGATGCGCCTATTCATCTCCACCGAGGTGAGGATTGATCTTTGATCTCTGATGTTTGGTCTACCGTAAACGAGATTATCTAAGGAATGGACGAATGCATTGAGCTAAGAGCGAGGCAGATAGGATGTAGTGTACGTGAAGCGGAGATGTGTCTGGTCATTCTGACTTGGGATTACACCAGAATTGTTTGATATTCGCTGTGGGAATTGGAAGTACCGTAACCCTACCATAATAACCTAATTCCAGGTGTCGCTGAACAGCCTGCTGCAGCTGCACCTCACGGAGGACGACCTGGATGAGGTACGGTATTATTATTTGTTTTATTATTATTATTTTTTCAAAATTGTGGAATGGAAATTCCGAGCGCGTCTGTGTTTCACCAAGTAGGTATATCGGAACCTTCCCGGTTTTAACGATTATGTTGCTTTCTTCTGGTCTCAAAAAAATTTTTACAACACAATTTTTGTAGAAATCACTGACCTCGCACAAATGTGTTTCACTTTAATCGCAAGTACACAGTAGTCTTTGAAGGTACAATCAATGAAATTCTTGTTACTGTTGATGAATAGCCAGCCTTGCTCATATCGGCGAATGTCATTTCTCTGACAATGAGTCAACGTCCGTCTTCTTCCGTACCGCAATCCCTCCCTACTTTAGGTGAAGGGCATCTTCGTGGACACTAACCCCCTTCTTCTCTTCGTGACAATCCTCGTCTCCGCCCTTCATCTCTGCTTCGACTTTCTCGCTTTCAAGAACGATATCGCCTTCTGGAGGGGAAAGAAGAGCATGGAGGGATTGAGCACCAAGTAAGAAGTGGATACATCAGAAAATTGTAGAGCATGCACCTAGTCGACCTTAGGTTTCACAGGGATCGTATATGCGTGACCAATTCTGGGATTTCGATTATCTTGCTTTTTCTTGGGGGAACTCAAAATATTCTGGAATGGGAGTAGGTGCAAGCACTGGTAAGATTGAATCCGCAATTGTAAACTTGTCACGTTTCTTAGTCCACCAGTGGGTGCAAAGAGGGACTGACAATGATCACCAAGTGAGTGAACTGTGTTTCGGGGCCTGCCACGATTGGGATGGTGTGGAAAATATGGAGTGATTAAGCACGAATTAAAGGAGTATGACAGATGGGATAAATGTGGTGCATAATCTATTGTTTGGAGTAGATTGATCTAGGTTTCACAGGGAACACATAAATTATACGTTGTGTGAGAATTTGATTTCTTCATTTTTTTCAGGGAGTAACAAAAAAATGTATTTTCTGTTCCCCTCAGGACGCCCATAATTTAAAACTCTTATCTATTGATCCCTACCGTAATCCCTCTATTTCCCCTCAGGACCCTGATCTGGCGCGCCGTCTCGTCGACGATCGTCTTCTTCTATCTGATGGAGCACAAGACGTCGTTGCTGGTTCTGGCCCCCTCCGGAATAACCGTACTCATCGAGTACTGGAAGGTCGCCAAGGCACTCAAGGTATGGTAGTATGAGAGTACGGTAGATCGATATCGATTTTTTAAAGATTGGTAATCTGCAACTGCGCGGTATGGTTGTGATAGGTGCAAAATGGCAAATTGGAAATTTTTAACATTCAAATTCAATATTCCCCCTTCATCAGGTGTCGTTCTCGTTCCGTGGCGGCTTCCGACTGGGCACGCAGTCAGCGAAGGAAGCAGAGACCGACTCCATCGATGCACAGGTGGGTCGTTTCGTAGGTCCCCGACCCAGGGGATAAGCTAGAATAAAAGAAACCCAATGAAATCCCGGTTTCGTGAAGTAGGAGGTGTGATGTTTCACAGAGTAGAGAAATGAAGACGATTCATGGAGCAGTGATGATGTTGCAATGTCTCGTAGAGAAACTAAAATACTATTCACCAATCAATAACTGTCTCCCGATGCTACAGAGTACACAAGAGTATTATTATATAATCCAGGTAGATCGATCAATCAATCAATCCATTCCTCAGGCGATGTACTACCTCACCGCTCTGCTCGTGCCCCTCTGCCTCGGGGGCGCTGCCTACTCCCTGCTGTACATGCCCCATCGCAGCTGGAAGTGAGTCCATCTCAAATTCACGTACTCTGATTGACTGACATGAGAATTGGTAGGAATTGAGTTGTTGTCGGAGGAAATTTGTTTCGCGAAGCGGATGGTTTGTGTTTCACGAATTTGTGACGTACAAGAGGGGCCTGAGACGTGGATCTCAGTCACTCACTTTTAAACTTAAATACCACTAAATCTGACCCGCCGACCTACCGTACCCCACTCCAGATCCTGGCTGCTCGAGACGGCGGCCAACGGCGTGTACGCGTTCGGGTTCCTGTTCATGCTCCCGCAGCTGTTCGTCAACTACAAGCTGAAGAGCGTCGCCCATCTGCCCTGGAGGGCATTCATGTACAAGGTGAGGAGTGTGACCCACCGAACTCACAATAAGGGGGTACGGTAGGACGGAAACCTGACTCTCTGGGGATCAGCGAGGCTAGCCTTTCCAAGTTATGCGACAAACAATTAGTACTTTCCAAAGCTAGCCTTGTTTATTCGTTTTTGTTTATTGTTTATTGACAAGTGTTCGCAACTAGTGGCTTTAGTGGTATTTTCACGGCAAAATATCGAATCTGACCCACCGGACTACCGTAACCCAACCTCTTTGAGGCGTTCAACACGTTCATCGACGACCTCTTCGCGTTCATCATCACGATGCCCACGGCGCATCGAGTGGCCTGCTTCCGGGATGACATCGTCTTCCTCGTCTACCTATACCAGAGGTACGGTAGGATACTGTAGCAAGAATACGGTAGCTGATTATCGATCAATATACCTGTAACAGAAGTACGACTACAGTAATCAGGACAGAGAATACGGTACCTAATTATCGATCGATAAATGGAAAATCAATTGCAGATGGCTGTATCCCGTGGACAAGACGCGCGTGAACGAGTTTGGAGAGGATTTCGAGGACGAGGTAAATCGATATTTCCAGAGTACGGTAGATTATCGATTTTATTCTCAGGTGAAATCGGCTGAGAAGACTGTGGATGAGAAGAAGAAGGATTAAAGAAGATAATTTATCATGAAGAAATGAGCTTTTGAGCTTCCTAACAATATAGACACATATTTATTGATTGATGCTAATAATTATTGCTAACTGTAACGCCAAATCAGAACATTCGAAATATCGCCTGTATTACGACCCTTTCCCTTCTAGATCAAATCTGTTTTTGTATGGTACGGCTCGCTATGTAACTGTTGTGATGCTAAGGACCAGGGCTGTGATCCTCCTTAGGATTACGGTAGCCCCCGCATTTATCGATCATTGACCTATCACCTTTCTGGGTTGTTTCTTGTTGCGTTGTTGGGGTAAAGTTGCTTTCGCTCCACTTGAGGTGCAGTGTTAAATGACAAATAAAGACGGTGGGGGGAGGCAACGAACTAGCCTCAGGGGAGGCTCATTTCTCACTGGTCAGTTATTCGATCTCACTCACTCTCCTATTCTCCTATTGTCTTTGGGCGCTCTGTGTGTGTCCACTAGAGTTTGTGATCACACTGAACAGTGAGAGAAACTGAGAAACATGTGGAATGATGAGGACGGGTTCTTCATTCAACCAACCTGGTGACCGCTCAGAAGCTTCTCAGAAGTTCGCCTCTTCTCGTAGAGGATGAGGGCGCTTTTAGTCCTGCTAATTGCCGTCATAATTAGTGTATCAGCAAGTAATCACTGTGGCCGACGAGCCGTGGGATACTTCACATCGTGGGGCTCGCGAGATTTCACCGACGATCAGGTTGAGCGTGATCTTTGATCTTTGATCTCTCATCATTGGTCTAGGCCTCCCGCCTCACTCATGTCATCTTTGCCTTCTTTCACACATCTCCTAACGGCACAGTATCTCTGAAGGACGGTCAGGCACGTGCGCGTCTGACCCAGCTCAAGCAGGTTGGATACTGTAGCAGGCCAAGTATCGATCGAACTAATGCAGGTCGCCGCACGGCACTCACACCTCAAGTTGCTGTACGCGATTGGAGGATGGGAAAATTCAGAATATTTCTCGCTTCTGGCAGCTGACGAGATGCGCAGGGAGGTATACGGTAGATCATCCGCATTTTGGTTATCGATTACTGTAGGTGCTGATCCGATCGATAGTCGCAGCCATGGTGGAGTACGGTATGGACGGCGTGGATATCGATTGGGAGTACCCGGTCACGGGCGGAAGTCAGGAGGGCGATCCGGTAATCGATTGGGTAACTGTAGCTACCATACCTTGGGATACTGTAGATACCGTATCTTGGAATACTGTAGCTACCGTACCTTGCAATACTGTAGGTTGACCGGAACAATTACGTGGATCTACTGCGTGAGCTGCGATTGAAGCTGGAAGAGCTGCAGAAAGAGAAGGGAAGGAGGGAGCGATATTTGATCTCGTTCGCAGGAGCTGCAGGGCAGTGGGTGCTCAAACCGGGTACGGTGTTGATCTTTGATCTTTGAACTTCCTACGCTAGTCAAAACGCAATGGATAAAAAGCAAAGAAGGTTTGGAGACTGTATCATTCTCCATCTCCTAATATGTTTCACACAAATCACAAAGACTCAATGCGGCGAATGAGTCTCGATAAATCCACTTCACCATTTTTCAAACAATAAAACATTTTCAAAAAAACTGGGCGTTGCCTATTCTCTCCAGCTCATGTGGGGCTCCTGCGGGCTCCTGCATATCTGATCTTTGATCTTATGATCTTTGATTCTTCCATTCTTCAGGTTTCGACCTGATCAATCTCATGAGGCACGCTGACTTCGTTAATGTCATGTCCTACGACTACTTCGGTGCGTGGAAGTCCAAGTGGGGAGCGTTCACTGGACCGCCAGCGCCTCTACACTTCGCCAGTCCGAAAGGGTACTCTAGTGTACCGTACTCTTCAAAGATCAAAGATGAACCCTCAGATCCTCCGGCAAGATGAACGTTCACGCAACGATCAAGTACTACGCCTGTCAGCTGAAGAGCTCGGACAAGGTACTGCTGATCTTTAATCTTTGATCTCTAATCTTCCCCTCTCCAGATCAACATGGGCATACCCTTCTACGGTCGATTCTGGAAGCGAGTTAGCGATAAACCGATGGACGGTGGGGATGAAATGTGGAGAAAGGCTGAGCCCATTGAAGACAAGGAAAATGAGTTTGAGGTATACGGTAGGATTACGGTACCCCCTCAATTATCGATCGATGCAGGGAGGTCACGTCGAGTGGCGGTACTTGGAAAGCACGTTCCCTGCTGCTCAATTCCGTAAATTCCACCCCGTAGCCAAGACACCTTACCTATGGATGCCCGAGAACCGAACCTTCGTCGGCTACGAGGACCCTGAATCGATCGGGCACAAGGTACGGTATCCCTGCCTACCGTAACCAATCGATAATAGATGGAGTACGGTCTCTCCAATGAACTAGGAGGCGTAATGATCTGGGCTATCGATCAGGACGACGATTCGGATACACTATTACGGTAGGTTATCGATCGACACCGTATCCAAATCCTACCGTACCCCAGATCAGTCGTCGACGCCTCCTTCTGTACCGTACCCCGCAATCGATCGCTACAGTACAAGTGCGCGCCAATCACGAATCAGCGCTGGTGGACGTTCGATGACGGGGAGGTACGGTAGATTTATCGATTTTCTTACCTACCGTACCCTACCGTATCCCAGCACGTCGCCGGCATGTGCGGCCGGTCGGCGCCGCTCTACCAGGGCTACTATCCGGTCTGCGACCCGGACGACCCAGCCCACTCCTGCTGCGGCCCATTCGGGTACGGTAACACTGCCGTCATCAATCGATAACCTTTCCTTCAGGTACTGTGGTGCCGGCCCAGCGTACTGTGATTGTCCGACCTGCGTGGATTACGGTAACCACCCTGAATTGATCTTGCAAGAGCCGGTGAAGCCTACGAAGCCCGTAACTTGGTGCGTCTACCGTATCCCAAATACCGTACACTACCGTAATCCAGGTACACGCTAGACGCTCCGGACGGCAAGCGGGGACGATGCGGGTCGCTCGCGCCGCCCATTGGGGTAGGTCAAGTTGGTCTTTGATCTTTGATCTCTCGTCCAGGACAAAACGCCCACATGCAACGGCGATGATCCGACGGCCAAGTGCTGCTCGAACGGCGGGTACTGTGGCGCGACTAAGGTATTGATTTATTGATACCGTAATCTACAGTAATCTCTTCCGCTTAGGAGCACTGCGAGTGCACTGGATGTATCGATTTTTCGAAGAAAAAGGAGTTCGCGTTCAAGAAGGTCGAGTGGTGGACGTACGGCAATGGGCCCGAGAACATCGGTAATCGATAATTCATCCCGGATACCGTAATACCCTATTCACAGGCAAGTGCGGTCCGCTCGCGCCCCTTCTTCCCGAGGGGATCTCGCCCAAATGCGACCCTGAATCAGGTAAGAGGTGAGTACTGTATCTCTCAGTTATCGATTATTTGAGCGGGCCCGTGCTGCTCGAGGGCCGGCTACTGCGGCGTGGGTGAGGCGTACTGTAGCTGTGCCGGCTGCGTCGACTACCGTACCAAGCAGTGATCGACGACTAACTTATTTTCTCATTATTGTTCAAATAATTTATTTTCTTTGCAATAAAACAATCACAATCCATCACAGTGTGCGTGTACCTATGGAATGGCTAACAATAAGTATTTCTTCTCCCGAATATTCTGAGTAGACTTTAGTTCAGTTCAATCAAGGCCGGGTGGTGTCTCCTGGAAATAGGAGCCGGCGTTTCCGGCGCACCAAATCGTGGTTGTATCCTCGGGAAGGTGAGCTGGGGCGAGGGCGCCAGTGGCCTTCTCCTACGTGAATGACGTGGAGTGGAGGGAGCGGGAGATGCGGGAGGAGGAGAGGAGGGCGAGGGGAGCCGAGAAGTTTGAAGTGGTCCACGTAGATGGGATGTTGTCCCGGTTGTTCTGAAGTGAAGGGTATTCATTACCCCCTGAAGGGGAGCGCCTTAGCAAACACTGTAGGAAAGGGAGAAGCACTTTGGAGGGTAGGGGCTAACCATAAACGAACTTTGCTAATCGATATGATCTACCTATAGCGTATTTCAACATGTAACAACAAATACTCTATTTCGCTTCAACACAATTGGCTCCTTAAGATTCTGATGAGCATTTATTGATTGATGATCTACCGTACCTTGGGGTGCGTGTGGCCATGGCGCGCGCCGCCTTGAGCGTCAGTGGCGGTCGCATGTACCTACAGATTACGGTATCTCGAGCTTATCGATTGGAGTACAGTACCTGCCGTCGCTCAGTCGGATGCGAGGCATCTTGGCCACTGGAATTGGCAGAGGGCGAGAGGGCGTGAGTATCTGAGCAAAGATCAAAGATCAAATTCACCAAAAGATCAAGAAACCTCCGAAGCTCGCTCCAGATCGTTGCCGAAGCTGAAGCGTTCGAACACTGGAGCTTCCTGGATAATCAATCGATATTCCGCCAGATACCATACACCTACCGTATCTTCATCTTCCTCCTCAGGATCAGCATCTTCCGTTCGCTCTACGGCAGCACCCAGGGGCGGAATGAGGGTGGGAAATACGGATACGGTAGGTCGACGGGCCCTGACACGATTGTTCGGATTACGGTAGGCGAAAAATCAATAATCTTACGGTACATGCTGCGAGCCCGAGTGCATCCATCGCACGGGCTGCGCGGCCGGAAGAGGCACGAAGGATGATTGCCTGACCTCAGGGACTGAAATCAATCGATAATCTGGTCTTTTTTTCCGTATCTCACCAATCTTGCGGGCCACGACGCGTTGATCCGGCCAGTCTACCGGGGTCTCTTGAGCGTACCAGGGCAGTGTGACCTCTACCGGATATCGCACCTCCTCTGGGTACTGTAGCAGGGTGGGAAAAGTACGACGTGCGCGAGGCGCCGGCCTCTCTTCAGAGGAAGGTGCCGCGCCTACTGCTGCCTTCGGGGGTACGGTAGGCAGCTCGCCGCGCTGCGTGAGGTCGGCGACAAATCGATCGACTATTGTCCGGATCTGAGCCTGGTTCGCGCCCCGCTCAGATGCGTCCCACACGCGCTGCTGCAAGAACTGGCGGAACTTTGTGTGGACGCTTGAGGCGCGTCATCTCACTAGAATTGGGTCAACGTATTGGTCGACTCACCAGCAGCCTGCGATAGAGTTCCGAGGGAAGTAACTGCGCATAGATGGAGCACTCGGGTTTGCGCGCTTCATGAGCACGAATCTCGGGCTAAGAGGTTACGGTAGTCCGATGATTTTTCCTGTTTTGACCTACCTGGATCTCCGTCCATTCATTTTGCGATAGACGTGACCTGACGAATGTGAGAACTAATCGCATAACCTCAACGGAGCAATTTTTACACGTTCTAAAGATCGGAATAAAAATTTCATCTAGTTGCATCCAAACTTAAAATTGAAAAAAATCAATGTTTGATTGTCACGTGTTACACCTCACCTCTTGTGAATTTTTGCCATTGAAATTCTCATGAACTATACTCCGTAGCACAGACCTCTCACTTTTGTCAAGGTGTCTAAAGAATTATGTCTGAAGAATTTCACATCCGCTCATTTACCTTTCCAGGGCGCTTTTCGGACCAATACAATCTCCGACCAAAAAGCAATTCGAGCATCTCAAAACAACGAGAACAATCAGATAAACCTTTGAAGTTAACATCTGAAACAAAAACGGTGTAAATAACGACCAAGTGCACGGAGTACACCTTGGAAATGCGAATTCGAAGAGAAGCAACGTGTCTTGTAGCTCAAACTTCATCTGTCACCTAACTCCCTCTCCCCAGACACTTTTCCCACAATGGAGCCTAATGCTAGCTTCCAATGGTCAACTATCCCAACAGACAATAAGAGTTACTACGCCCCCCTCTCTTGGTCGAGGGCATTGTGCAAACAAGTTCACTGTTCCATTTTCGTGTATTGTGAAGACAAACAAACAAGTAACAACAAAATTCATTAGTTTCCAGTATTACACAAAAAAAGATTTAGCGAGAACGTCTCTTCCATCAACGGGTAACAACAGTAAGATCAATGAGGGGTCTAAGGCCATGGTGAGGAAACACGGGGAGGCAATGGAGGGTGGTTATCCAGGTGCAAACATGCACACAGGAATCGCCTAGATATCTACACAAGGTTGCTATTTCAGAAACTCCAGTTTGTGATACAAACTAATGAACCGCTGGTGAGATATTCATCAGATCCAAAAGTTGATGGGTATACGAGAAGCGAGTACTCGCTGGATCGAGATCGATGGGCTCAACAATCGAGGATCATCTACCAAAGCGGGGTGATAACAGGAAGCTTGAAAGGAAAACATAACAAACTAAGCGATCACTAACTGAGCACTAAAGTGCCCTGTCGCAGATAACAAAAAAATGGAGAAGCGCGATCTTTTTAGCGCAGCTCTAACAAAATGGGGTCCAGACAGCACAGATTCGAACCGAGAACCGAAGAGGAAGAGAACGCGAACGCAAAAGGTGACATGAGTACTTGATGTTAACACGGATACGTAGATTTTGTGGAAACTGGGTATTTAGGCCTTGCCGAGGGCGGGGAATGCATCCTCCGCAACTCGGAACTCCTTGTGGCCGGCGGATCCGGTTCCAGCTCCGCCGCGTCCAGTGCGTGCTCCACGTCCTGTAAAAGGGGTTTATAACAATACTTTTTTAGGCAAAGTTCTTAACTATAGTGTAATTTACTCACCTCCAGCACCGCCTCTTCCTCTTCCACCACGGTCACCTCCGCGTCCGCGCCCTCCGAATTCTCCACGGTTGGGCTCGTTGAATTTGAAGTCAACGATGATCTGCTTGTTGCGAGGCTCCTTCTTCACGATCTCGACAACCTCCTCCTCGGTGGTCTGAAGAAAAACAATTAAATATGCAACAAAAAATATGAGAAAAAACTCACGGTCTCATCGGCGAGTCTCTCCTTCTGAAGAGGGACGAGCTTTCCAAAGGACTTGTCGTCTCCACCTTCTCCAGCCTGACGCAGGTTGAACTTCTTGTCGTCCTTCTTCTGCGCAGCTCTGAACTCGGCGAGGGTCTTCTGGGCCGCGATTCTGGCCTCCTCTTCCTCGAAGGCGATCTCCTCGGCAGTCTTCTCGCGAGGAACGACCTCGACGGCGGGAGTCTCCTCCTCGGACTTCTCAACCTCGGCGTTCTCAGCGCCAGCCTCGATCTCGTCCTTGTTGGATCCCCAGTTGCTCTTTCCGTGGCCTCCCTTGGCGTCGACGGACTTGACACCGGTACGGTCGGAGCCGGATTGACGGTCTCCGAAACGTCCACGGCCACCGCGTCCAGCGGGGCGGTCTCCACGAGGAGTGTACTCTCCGCGAGGAGGGCGGTCTCCATCACGGAATCCACCGCGGCCGCCACGGCCTCCGCGTCCTAAAAATATGGAATTAGTGAATGTCGTAACATTTCAATCAGAGGCGTAAAACAGATCTACCCCCTGTCAAACATGTCCATTAATATTGCAGAGATTAAGGAAATCTACAACTAAATTAGATGTAAATAGCTGGTCGCTGCACTAGAATTACTAAACAAATTCATGGCAGAATCAAATTTAATACTCACCAGCGAATGCAGGGCGCTCTCCAGAAAGCTGGGTCTCGCCCTCCTTGGGAGTGTCTTCGACGGAAACCTCGTGGTGCTCCTCACCTCCCGAGGTGTTTCCTCCGCGTCCTCCACGGCTGAATGTATGAACATTTATCAGAAGAACAGACAACTGATTCCACTGTAAAGCACGTTCCCAATATATTGCAGAGCATAAGGAAATCTACAAGTACAAAACGAGCAAATTGCTGGGCCCTGCGAAAGAAAATATATTATTCTTTGAAAACTTACAAGGCTCCACGTCCACGACCGCCGCGAGGTCCACCGCGACCACGTCCCTCTCCGGAGAAAGGACGCTGCTCACCGCCCTCGGTGTTCTCGCGAGGGGGGCGGCGCTCACCTCCAGCACCACGAGGTCCGCCGCGTCCACGGCCACGACCCTCAGGGCGAGAGTTCTCCTTGCCAGGAGCGGCTGAAAAATATAAACTAATAAAAATCGATAAATATTATAAAATACAATTTACACTTAATAAAAGCGCTGTGTGAACTACGAGACGAGGCGGCGGAGCGTGGATGGCAAGTGCCGCCAGTATATGTGATCACTAAGTATGCTCTTCGAGTCAGCGAAGCACTAAACAGCAATAGAGGACATCCTGCTGGTCAGCGACTCTGCGCTCGCAAAAAGCACTTACAATAGTAAAACTTACGCTTGGCAGCAGCAGCCTTCTTGGCTTCAGCCTCCTTGGCGGCAAGAGCTGCGGCAGCAGCCTTCTCCTTCTTCAGCTTTTCAGCCTTCTTCTCGGCTTTCTTCTGAGCGGGAGTCTTGTCGTCCTTCTTCTGCGCCATCTGCAGGAGCACGCTAGGATCCTCCAGTTCTGAAATTAATCCGTTAGACGGGTTGATCCAAATATAATATTTCATCATTCTAGTGACAAATTGTATTGCCATATTACGTACCTTCATCGGAGTCTCCTGCGAAGAGGAACTTGTTGTTCACGTTAACTCCGTACTCAGTCATTGTTGGATGTTGAGTTTGAACGGTTGAGGAAGCAATAGTGAGCTTTGAGCTTGTCGCTGATAAGTATGCAACTGGTGTTTCTTTAGTGTCCAAGAAGGATGGTGACTCCCATACCGGAGCGACCCTGCAAATTAAAAAGGTAAAAGTCAGTTCAAATTCACGTTTGCACAATAATTTTTAAAATGCAACAAGAAAGGAAAGGAGAAAAACAAACAAAAAGAGAAATCACACGGTGAAAAAGAGAGAAAAAAGAAAAATTCACTATTTCTTCTCGGCGTTTCGACGCTAAACTTGAGAATACGGTACTTTTTCCTTGCGGGACTTTTAATTGCGGGAAAACGCATGTTTGAATAAGTAATGTGTCACTTTCGTTTTCACTGTGTGTTTCATTTTTCTTTGTTCGTCTCGAATTGATATAGTCGGCTTTTATCTTGTTTTGTTGTTCGAGATACGAGTTTTATTGTGATACAATACCTTATTTCAGCTTCTGAAGATGATCCTCGATGATTTGAACAAGACCAGGCAGATGATGTTGAAAAATTCGTGAGTGACTTCTTTTTCATTTGATTTTGTATCAAGCAAACTAGGTCATCAACTTGCGTTTCTGTCAATATATTCCTTTCCAGTAATATTTCACTAAAAAAAAGAACCAGCATTGGTGTGGTATCAATGTTGGCTATCTCGGACATCTCACCCTGCTTTTTTGTGTTCGAGTGAGCACTTCACGAGCTCGAGTGCTTAATTGTACTCGTCTCAATGATAACCACCCTCCCTCGCTTCCCCGTGTATATGCATTTAGTTGTTATTTATTTGCTTGCAACAAAAGGCTCTACTGCAGAAGCACAGATATCTAGATACTAGTTATGGGTCTAAAATCGCTTAGTATAAAAAGGCTCAGCCACTCAGATAAAGATAGATACAGAGTTAGTCCTGGTTTCTCCTTGTTTTAATAACTGCTATAGGAGGATTACCTCGAGGCTTAATGTTAGTTATGGGCTCATATTAATTAGTGGATCATATTTCATCGATTATTTCAATTTATATCAGCGTAGAAATATGTCGTCACGAAGGTCTACTCCCTCGCATCGAAAACCGTCCTGGCACGCTGCCAATGCCAAATTGGCGGCGCGGTTAGACTCGCGGCGAGACTCACCGCCTATTGCAAAATCAGGCCTGCCAGGCAAAAATAGCGCGAAATTCAAGTGATGGAAAAAAGCCAAAAAAACCGCAGTGGAGAATACGGTAGTGAATTGCCCAAACCTACAGTACCTAACTCGGAAATTTGAAATTTTTTTCTCCTACGGAAAATTGATACTCCGCGGCGCGCGTGGCCAAGTGCGAGCCGCGTTGGCCAAATTGGCGCGTTGGACGGCGTTTTTGGGAGAGGGAATGCGGAGGAGTTTAGTTGTTTGGAGCTTCGTGTGTCGTCGAGAACTTCCTAGAATTTGAAAACGTACCCCGGTTTGGGTTTAACTTGCCAGCAAATTTACTATGGACTTTTCGCAGAAACATTCAGCTTTTGAACATTTTGTCACCTGACATATTCTTGCATGACTAATTTCATTCTTTCAGTGGGGCGTCCCGAGTGGAACTGCCTCGAGCGGATCCCTCCGTGTGCACAGACCCGCGCAGTCTCGCAATGCTCGCCGAACTGAATGCCGCCAGTCATCCGACGACGTCAGTTTGCATTTCATTCCTTTCCCAATTCCCCTTTTTGTGATTGGAAGTTGAGTAGTCCAACTAACAGTTGACAATGAGATCTTAGTCAAAAGACTTTGTCAAATGAGAGGTGCTTTTGTGGAGATTCTGATTACGGTAAAAAATCGCACATATAGTCACGAAGGATCTTCTGAACAATAATAGGAACAGAGTGTGCACGTGGTAGATAGGTTTCCTGCAGTTCATCTAGCAACAAATTTCAGTGTTGCTTTCATTTAGTGGCACCATCACATTGAACCTAGCATCCTTCTATTAAATCTGTGCCTGAAATTTTGACGGAGGAGCTATGAAGGAGTCACTCTTTTGGCTTAGCTCATCTGAATCACTAGATAACATTTCTGCTGCAAATTCCTGTGGGACAATGCGAAATGAAATAGAGAAAAAAAATAGTTGAATTTATTTTCGATTCAATAAAAATATTTAAATATTTCAGATGGGTAGCGAACAGTGCGACGTACAACAACCCGATTCTACCAGTTTTCCCGAGATTCGAGGATGATCCGCCGAAAAAAGAGGAATCCACCAGCAACGCCGCACCCAACGCCTAGGGCATTACTGTACAAATATTTCGTATTATGATAAAATCTGTACATAATTTGATTGAGATACATGGGTGAAAGTAAGGAAATGGTATTGAGTTATTCAATGAGTGGAATTTGACCCGGATGAGCTCTCTTCTCGTGTTCGTTCCTATTGTCTTTTCTTCGGAACATTTTCGGGCAGAATCGACATGGTACATCCTTGATGTCATCATGCTTCGGTCCTCTGATATGCCTAAATCTTTTCTTTGACGCATTTGTTTATCGAATATCCGGTACCGATTGAGTAGGTCGTTTCTGTAGAAAGCTTCCTCGCAACCTGGCCTCTCACATTTATACGGCTTGAGTTCATTATGCATATTTATGTGTGGTTTGAGATGTGAAGACTTTCCGTAGCTGTAAGAAGAAAGAAAGTATGCTTGGCACATAATTTAATTCTCACCTTGCATTACAGTTCGGTACCGGGCAATGATAGCGCTTCTCGGATTGTGAGTCACTGCAAAAATAATTATTACCACTTAAATATTTGCAAGATATTTTCGCCTCGGGATCAATAATGAGTCATGAAACTAGCGTACATTTTTACACACATCGTAGCGGTTACGGTGCTGATAGTGGTAGTCTAACGGGCCAACTGATAACGTTATTCGAATGGCTTGCCTTGCTGATGAAGAATTACGCTTCACCCTCCTCGGTTTCCCTTGCTTTTTCTTACGATCGGGCGTAGTGACGTGATCCTTCCCATCGATTGATTGAACAGGGGACGACCTATCCGATCCTGTATCCGATGTTGTTCCAATCCAATCTGGCGTGGAGCTATGGGGAGGTGGGGTACTGTAGTTATGAGGATTTCTGTCGGCAGTAGTAGTGTAGATCGGGGAAGTGTATGGATTTGGAGTACTGTAGATAGGTGAGTTACTGTAGTCGCGAGGAGTAAGCACCATTTCTTCGTATGGAGGTAGCGGATTCATTAGTTCGTTCATGTTGAGAAAATCTGCCGAGTCTGCGCATCCGGAGTAGGTCGCTGTATCCGAGTTGTGGGACATGTTCGATGTATCTTGATATCCCGAAAAGCTTGCAGAATGGTGATTTGCTGGTTGGTCATAATGTGAATGCTCGATTCTCGGGACCTGAATGTCTCTTCTGTAAAAATTATCTTTGTTCATGTCAATTGCTTACAAATTGAGACGATGTTGGTGGATCGGATAGTGTAAGAGGACGTTCTAGATCATTCCTCATCGGCCAACCCGAACGAATATCGAAGAACGTATCTGATGGGATTACATTTGAAAAATATTTTTTTCACGCTCTTACCTCTTGCAGACAAGTTCTCCGGTAGGCCTTCGTACAGACTTTCGAAAATTGGAGTAAGCAGTGGGGACTGATGCATAACTCTTCTGAACAATGAGCAATTAACCGATGTATTGATTTTGTTTTTAGTGATCTATTCATTGCGGAGTATGCTCAAGTTGAGATTTCTTGCTAAACCTCATGTAG
Source organism: Pristionchus arcanus (assembly GCA_900490705.1). Lineage (NCBI taxonomy): Eukaryota > Metazoa > Nematoda > Chromadorea > Rhabditida > Neodiplogasteridae > Pristionchus > Pristionchus arcanus. The sequence continues at coordinate 79,830 of LS485760.1, forward strand.
GAATTCAGCTAAATTAGTGAAGATTCAGATAAATGAGCAGCTAACATTATCCGACATTTACTTTTTTTTCCAATCAGTAGACTTCACGGACACCTTACCTTCCATCGACTCCCGGGTGCAGATATCCATCGATATCACTAAGGAAACCGTCACTGTTCAGATGCATCTTGGATGTCGGAGCTAGGCCGATTCACTGATTTGACAATGAAGATACTGATAGGCGGATCGAGGTTTCTCACAGTGTCTTATCTCTTTTGTGCAATTTCTTACCCATGTCACACTCCGCCCCTTTCTATTGTCTGAATATTAAAATCCATTGTTAGAATTATGACTCTCGGCACAGTCATTGGGATAATTCTTCATTCAATCAAGGCAGTTCATATATGATACACAGTCGATATGAGTGATCTACTTTTCCAGCCGGAGACAAATCAATACAAAGTCATGGAAAACCGTCGTGATATATGATAACTGGGTGATTAGAGATACTCTACGAGGGCATAAAGCGATTAGATACTTCACGGATCTACTGGGCACATTTCTAGTCACTGGGGGCGAGTTGCTATGTGAGATCCGGGAATTGCGATCCGGGGAATGGCAGTAAGATCAGGCATGTCTCTTCATGTGGAGGGATAGATGATCGGACCGGGAGAATGCTCGATCGCACAATGAGCATTGGAACGGCTTCTGACCCGTGTGCTTGCGGTAGTGTCTGCAAAAGATGACGAATTCATTTCCGCAAATTTCGAAATTGCCGCTATTTTGGGATATCGATCGATGACTAGTGAAAAGCATTGAGTGCTCTTTCTTTTCGTAATGTGAGAATGTAGCTACTCCAATACGACATCTGATTTCGGGGTACACCCAAAGATGCGAAAAAAAAACAACAACAAATTGTTCATGATCCAATCTTATTGACCCTAGACTCTCTGTATGCCCCATGTCCTACGGTAGGCTACGGTAAGATACGGTAAGATACACTATGTCACAGTAAGTTACCGTACCTCGTCAGTTCATCACTCCTTGCGAATTTCCACGTGCATCCGCCCCACTCGCAAATGTACGGTTTCTCTCCAGAATGCGTCCGCATGTGCGCCTTTAGATGCGAACTCTTCGAGTACCTGTAAGAATGGTGGGTTACGGTAGTTCTGTGGGTCATATTTAGGACTTTCATAACGAAGAATAAGTCTCTTCATTCCGCGTGATATCTCTTTACTCTTACAATTAGAGGAACGAAGAGATCCTACATTTTTCACTGAACGACTACGGTATCCACCCATTATCGAATACTGACTTCTTATTGCATCCGGGCGACTGGCAGATGTGGACGGCAAGTCTCCGATTCGTCGATACTCTCCGTCCCCTCCTCTTGATTACCGTACCCTCGCCGATCGCGGACTGATGTTCTACCTGCTCTTGCTCTTCGTCCGGTGTCCCGCAGGGTGTGACACTGCTGAAAATAGACTCTTGCTAATTCGTAATCTTCCTGGGTTTATCTCCAATATTTCACAAGATTAGAGCGTTCTGACACCTTTTTGACACGAGCCACACCCTACTCGCTATCTTCAGAGGAAATTTGTGACTAACACAAATCAGATTGGAGGTTTTTAGGGATAGTTCATGGAGAAATAAGGGAGATAAGGGGGTTGGCAGTAGGGTTGTCTAAACGATAACGAGATTGCGGGCTCGTAATAGGAGAGGGAACGTTGCGAGCCCGCAATGCCTCGCACCGCCTCGTTATGAGATGGGAAGGGCAGAGCACGGCGAGAGAGCGTGTGAAAAGGAGAGAGTGCCTTCCGATCTCGTTGCGAGGCGGTGCGAGGCATTGCGGGCTCGCAATCCTCCCCCTACGCTCTCTCCATCTTTGCGAGCCCGCAATGCGACCTCTCCCTATTACGAGCCCGCAAGCCTCGTTTGGCCAACCCTAGTTGGCAGGGCACGAATTTCGGGGGACCAATGACCAGGCTGCCCCGGAAATGCAATCACTGATTATCACTGATTACGATATGATAGCCGCGTTGACGTTTCTTCGTAAACTGTCAGCTAATAATGATTAGATCAGGAATAATGAAGAATCCATCTCTTCAATGTGGACATTCATTCAGCTTTGACTGATCAGAGAGCACGCGAAGTGAAGATACTCTTCATTTCTCTAATCCTCCTAATGATTACAGACGCCACGACCGGAAATGTTTCCATCTGCATCCATTATGCTATTGAGACGTTTCCTCACTTCCCCGAGGCTATTTCTTTCCAGCATTTCATTTGGCGATGGAATGAAAGGGGGCAGCACAGCATCCGGTCCAATTAGTGACAGCAGCACCATGATTAGAGGTGTCGATCGGAGGGAAAGGAGTTGAGCCCCTTTATTTGAGGTGACAAGCCAATAGTTAATCGGATATAGCGGCCGATTAGACCCCTCGAAGGGGAGCAATCTGGGATGGGAATAGAGTAACCTTGGAAGGCTCGCAGTTACAATTACACTCTTGCTTTCCGTACCGACAGAAAGCGACCGCGTCGATTGCTTTGAAATGGTAATGAGGATGACTTCCATTCAGCCTACGCAGTGGAGAGCCAAGTCACGAACTCATTGGAGGAAAACACTTGAATTACGTCAGAGGACCTTTATCATTTTGGTTGAGCCATCAGGAACTGTGATCCATGGATGATCCTCAGTACATTACCTTCGGATGTCAGTGATCAGATTATCTCCTTTGGATAATAATCTGTTAATCATACGAAACAAATCTTGCTACTTACAAAGCTTTTATAGGCAGGTTCTCATCATTAAACTCTAAAATCTTCCGAACATTCCACTCTTGTCCCTACAATCAGTCCACTTTGACTGTGTTCTCCATCCTCCTCAGTCCCCCATCACTCTTTCCACCATAAAAGCACAGCGGCTGTCCTAAACAGATTTATGGCCCTCTTCTACTAAGTGTGCCTCTCTGCCACCTACGAGCGAGCCTCGTTTGTCTCGAGGTCATGCGGTGAGTGATGCCTCCTTGAGAGGTGAGAGCATCGCAGTTTCGAGTCGGCTAATCGTGCGAAAGTGTATCAAAATAATCATAAAAAACTCGTTCATTTCGGCATCTGAACAGTAATCAGAGGCTTCATAGATTCGAAATTGAGTGTTCGACCGCTGATTTTTGGAGGGAAGTAACTTTCAAGGCTTCAACAATAAGTGTACATGATCAGGGGATATTTCTCTTTGTTGACTGATCATTCCATCGAGATCACTAGCTAGCATCTATGATCATATCAACTCGCTATCACTTCACTGCTTTATATGGAAATCGGAGGAATTTCAAGGTACATAGAAGTGTGCGATAGTGACTGCGATGAGTCAATCGATGCAAAAACGAAGGCATTTCCCCATTTCTTCGTCCCAAGACGAGGGACCAATTGAATGGGTTCATTAACGATGCCTCATTAATTAGCTAATTAATAGACGCTCAACGATGCCAACACGATGATTACAATAGCTTCCTACCGTATTCTTCAGTTCTCGATACATTAGAGCTCGAGAAATACCTCCCGACGTCTCTTCATTTTGCATACTCTTTCGCCCGCTCGGTCGACGATAGAAAGAGTGTGAAATGAAGAGTATCATTTCTCAAGTTATCAATACATGCAATCTCTCTTGTCAGACTGAGGAGGAGAGTATTTGGAATGAAGAGTGCATCAAAGTGGACTATTTATCGGTTGATTGCTTATCTTGATCGAAAGTGCGCTCAATCCCATTCGTACTGGCCATTCACTTTCATGGAGTAATGAGCCTCTTGATTTTGACTGGTCTCTAACAATCAATCATAGAAGGTGACACAAAGTTCCTGCCTTTTATGGCAACTATTCGCTGTAACACCAAGAAGAAGCAATTTTGCCTGTGTTGACCGGAAGTGGTGAAGAATTCATTTTCTCTTCACGTTTCCAGCCAAGTCGAGTTATTGTTTCCTAGGTACTGAAGAATTCTGAAGAATTCCTTCAAACTCTTTACCCGATGATAAGTTGGCAACAACAAATTATATCAGTGACCTTGAAGTACAAGCACGCGCGTACGAGCGAGAATGCGCATTAGCTGCTGTCTCCTCCTTATCCCCGTTCTATCATCCACCTGATACTGCTAGAGAGACAGGAGAGTGAAGAGAGCAATCATTAGACACAAGCAATTTTTGCGCTGTTGTGCGTTCACCCCTCAAAATGGGTTCGAATGCGACCTTATCTGTCGTAATGACACGCAGTTAGATACCTATGCATGTCCCTGATTGGACAGTTATCTCCGGAAAGTAGAAGAGTCAATTTATGTGACAGGCAGATGTCTGAGAGTATCTAGGTACTGTCTAATCAATTCGAATCCAATCAATTGACTTTCCGGCCTCTCCTTCCCTCGCAAAATAATGAATAATAGTCAAGGTACAGGCAACTCAATGCCAAGATTCCAGCTAACTTATATTTTCTTTATTTTTGGTATTGGAAAGATAACACTACTGAGTACGATTCGATTGGAATTGGTGGATGAACCCGATAGGGGAAATCAAGAGATTGGTAGAGATAGAGAGTTCCGTGAGAAGGATCTATCCTATCTCACGGATGGCTTACCCTGATCAGCCAATTAGTGGATCCAAGGGAAGGGATCAAAACATTCGCGGTCCTAGATACCACTACTAGTTACTGGGGATACGGTAACTGTGGTACGGTAGAATGATGCAGCAGGGTTACTGTAACATCGGCAATCGATACGATAACAGTATCCCAGGTACGGTAATGTTATGAGTAACGCCGATCTGCTGATGCGGTAAAGGTCAATTGTCGAAAAAATACTGGGAGTGTTGTTGATAGTGGGAGAGATACTACGGCGAGGAGTAGTCGTTGCGGCAACAACAGACAGTTATGCAGTGTGTCTCGTTTTCCTATCGGACGAGACTAGCAAAAGACCAGAGATTGCAGGATCCTCGCATAACACATTCCACTGTATGGAATGGCAATGGGCAAGAAACGATGCAAAATATCATTTTTGGACCGATATTTCGCCCTACTCGCAGACTGACTGACCCACATTCACGGAATGTCGAGTCGCCTAATCTTGAAATTTTTTTCGGATCAATTATTGCGCATGTCAGAAAAGAAATAAAAAAAATTTGCGATAATTCAGAATCCGAGGTTTTACCCAAGCATACCGATTCGATTCTATCGACGGTCCTCCGTTTCTTGATCTATCTCGTCTCATTTCTCGTAAAATTGCAAAGTAAAGGAAAAAAATGAATGATGAGGTTTCTCAACTCTAACCTAATCTCGTCCTGCATCGTCTCCTGGGGCTGGCATATCTTCAGATCCGGTATGGAAATCGGCGATGACGTTGACGTTGAGGGGCCACCGTACAGCGTCGAAGCGATGGAATTATCGATTGATGACCAGGAAGAGGACGGCGTAGGGCTGTCGTGGTGGTCTGCAAGGGGCTACGGTATTTGTCGATCTACCGTATCTGTTTTTGCAATCACTAATTGACTTTCTTAGCGTTCTGAGCAGATACACTGTGTTCGTCGCATTTTTTTCTGTTTTTAACTATCGCCTTGATCGATACACTTCTAATTTTCTGTATCTTTCCAGTGTTCGTGTATCTGTGTTTTCCCAATCGTCAATTGATTTTCTCAGCGCCTCCTGAGCTGATACGTGGGAACACTAAGTGATTAGGAGCAGTGGGAAAGAGACAGGAAAAAGAAGAGAGATGAGAGAGTGGAGGAAGAGGGGAGAAAAGATAGGAGAACGAGTAACAATCAGCGTAAAATGGAATGTAGTAAGAGGAGAGGAATGAATGGACGAGAGTGAAAGAAGAGTGGTTGAAACTGTTTGTGAGTGAAGAAGAAGAAGAAGAGAGCTAGCTACTCATTCGAATAATCAGCGATGAAGGGAGAGACGAACTAAATTTGAACGCTGCCAAAACAGCCTAAATCGCACGAATGCGTTACTGTATTTAGCTGGGAATTACAAGAATTTGCTCTGAGTCACCCTAATGCAATCAATGTTCCGATGTAGCAAGCCAAGATTGAAGACAATTGATTGATTGTTCGCAGCTTGTGAAACACATTTCGTTCGCGACAACTTTTGTTATTGTTTCAGTGGAGTGAAACCCGCTCTTAGCAATGTGTTTGTCCCCTCGTCGCTTCTCACGGTTGAAAGAAAAGAGGCGATGATAGAGCGCAAAAGAGAGAGAGGAGAAGGAAGAGAGAAAGCGATATGAATGGAGGAGATGATAAGGAGGGAAAGGAGCGATCGATACGTTAGCGCACGCTTACATGCAAGATTCACTCAAAACAAGAGTAAAAGCGGGAAAGTGAGGAATCTATCTCTTCATTTCACAGAATCTGACGCGTTCAATACATCCTATGGTGACAACGAGACAAGTATGCAAATTAGAGTTCGAACTACGGGATGTCGTCTCTTCATTTCGCACGCTACCTACGTACAATGATTCAATATCTTGAAAGGAATCACCACTTCGTTTATGACTCTGACGCAACTTTTTTCAACAGCGCGATTCAGTTTCAGGCTAACAGCACTGACAAACTATACAAATCGAAGAGGAATTGACCAGATTTTGAAGAGAAATTGACCAGATTTTGAAGAGAAATTGACCAGATTTTGAAGAGAAATTGACCAGATTTTGAAGAGACACTGAAGAATAACTTACCCCTCTCCAGCATCACCCCGTGCATCTGCGGATACGTCGACGACGAGGGCGCATGCTGCTCCAGATGCAAGGTCATCGTCATCGTAGATGTGGTGGGCACAATGAGGTGTTGTTGTTGTTGTTGTTGTTGTTGTTGTTGTTGCTCCACCATTTGATCCACGCATCCGCCGAGTTCGGTCAGCACAATGGGCGAGGTGGGATTGGAGTGCTTCTGAAAGGTTGATCTTAGAACACAAAAAAAGATCCTGCTCGTCGATTCCCTTTGTAAACCTAGACTTTTTTTGCCCAGACTTCCAGGCCACAGTGTATTTCCCTTCAACGATATTTTATGTGCCACGGACTAGAAAACTAGCCCACGGTGATGATTTTCCTTCTCATATCAAAAAGTGCGTAATCGGCGCACTGAATCACATGATTGGCATTGGATTCTAAGTTCAGACTTGGAGAGAAGCCCTTTGTTTCCTTTTGCGCGCACGCTCGTCATTGAGCGTATAGTTTGTGCGTTATCACTACAAGTTTAACCTGCGGTGGAAATGATGTCGGGGGCATCTGAAGCTGGATGGGCGCCCGTGCGAAATCCGTTGCGCAACTGGAGAAGATGCCCAATCCGGACGACAAGGGGCCTGAATCAGGGCGCGATTACGGTAGGCAATTATCGATTTTTGGATACTACCTGCAGTCATCAGGCCTCCTGTTGATCTTGCGAGGATATTAGGGGTCTCGAGGGGAGAAAATAGCGGTCGAGCGGGTGCCGGCACCACCGATCCATCGCCGCCCAGCTGCAATGACGAAATTGACAGGGGGAATATCGATTTATCGATTGACTGAGAAGGTCGGGAATGTTCCAATCGGGGGAAGAGGGGGAACAGGTTCTAAAGATGGAGGGATAGCAGAAAGAACAGCAATGGTTAGTCGCTGAGTAGATCAAAGATGACTATGGTTCGGGTTTGCCGAGGGGAATATGGCAAAAAAACGAAGAAAGAATGCCGATTTTCGTGAGGTGTTGCAATAATGGAATGATGAAACAGCTTCTTACCCGGAAATTTTCTTGGTTGAGAAATTCGCTGATGTCCTCCCACATCTGAAAAATAATAGCGATTGAACAAATCAAGAACAGGAATCTTATCAAGTTCATGCATTGCTAGGTTCCAATCTACATGCACTGCCAAATTTGCTAGATCAAAACCGTATAAAAAATCTAAGTGCTGGAATCTAAAAGTGAAATCGGAAAAACGCAACAGAAAAGGAGTCAGTAATGAATGAGTGCTCTTGCTTGGCTGGGATGATACGGGGCGAGAGTGATAAGGAAAGAGGGGGAAAGAGGAGGAGGAGGAGGGAGAGCGGTCACCCCCCCCCTCGGCTCCGCCCCCCTCGACGATCACGATGATCGCGCTTGAATACCTCAGATAGGTCGTGCGGCTGCTGCTGCGACTGCTGCGACTGCTGCATCACTTGGGTCATTGCTGCTGCTGCAGCCTTGCCGGAGAGTTGAAGGAAGGGAATGGGAGGGGTCAACCACACCCTGGCCGCGCCCCCTTTCTGCTAGGTAGGAGAAGGGGAATTGAACCAATAGGCGCCGCCTCCCGTGTGTAGGGATACTCTGAGTTGTAGCATCTCTCTCGGTAGTAGTAAACACGTGAAATGCGTGATAGTGAAATAGTGGACACAGTTAGTGATCAACGGTCGAATGGGGGGAGGGGGGAGAACGGTAAAGAGGGGAGCAGGGGTAAGTAGATGAGTAAGGGGACAGGAATGTCGTTGATGATTACCGTGAAGAAGGTGGGGTAGGTGTGTTGATAGGGGAAAATACGAATGACTAGTAGGACACAGATCTGAACGGGGCATTCCCTGTTAGTGGAATACGGTAGGATGAGTGTTCTTCATTTCGCATGATTTCTTGCCGCCTTGCATGGGAAATAATAGAGTTCGAAATACAGGAAGGGATAATGTCTCTTCATTTCGTATACTCCCTCGCCATTCTGACAAGTGAGATATCATGAAGAGACGATTATCCGTATTCTACCTATCTCCTTTACCATTATAGGTTCTTTCTCTGCCTAACATGCGAGAGACTATAAGGAATGGGGAGACAATTCGGATGAGTGTCCGTCCCTACCGTATTCCCATAACGAGCGATGGGGATTACCCCCATTGAGTAAGGGGTGAACGGGGACCTCTTTATGTGATCACACTAGCTCCCCCTCTACTTTTTTTGTCCTCGAGAAATCGTGAGGTGACGCGCCACAGCATTCTCCCCCGACAGAGAAGGGGGAACACTTTACATACGCACTCGCTCACTTTGCATGAACCGAACTGCAAGGCCTGGGCGGAGGGAGCGACCGCTCTCCCCGCTCTGTGATTTGAATTGAGCGGGAAATTGCAGTTCTTTCGTGTCGGGATTTTGGCGCGAAATTTGCATCCATTGTTCACCCTTATCTGGAGAGAACAATGGGGGTCAGAACGCTGTGGCGCTTCCTTGAGAGCGTGTTTCGAATTTTTCTCGACCCGATTAATCTGATCCGTTCAAAGAGGCTTGGGATCATTTCTCTAATCAGGAGCTTACAGTTCGCTAAAGAATTTGAAAAATTTGCTTAAAGGAGGAGTATCACGAATATCTAGGTAACTGAAGTCTCAATGGGGGATCAGTGTTACGGTTCGTGGGACTCCTTCTTTAATGATGCATCAACTCGTGGAAGGTACTTGTGTTTCCAAATCCGAGCTACTGTCTTCAATATCTGAATTGCAACAAAGATACGCACTAGACCATTCGCGCCACGAAGTTCATAGCACAGAATCGTGTCAACTCTTGTGCTTATCATCTAATAGTGTTCTTTTGATCCTCCCCCACACACCCTTCCTCCCTCTCGCTATCGTTTCCGGCGCGCTTGAAATCGTAAATATACATGTCAAACTAACGCATGGAGATGACGGGACACGATTATCACACCCAGACTAACGTAAGAGATAAGGCTAGGGAAGCCTTCGCAAGAGATGATCTCTTCATGTCGCGCAGTCTCTCGCCGGTCAGAGCGGCGGACATCCCCAGATAAGACCCAGTTCCAGCGGAAGAGTCAGATTAAATGATGATGACCTGTATGGTTATGGACTACTGCCCATGAGTCACCAACCCAACCCAAAACCCCACCCAAACGGTCATTCTATGCATAGTTCACGATAACACTAGTCATCCTTGACGTCACACCCGGATACGATGATAGAAGGTAACAATGATCAGTCCCGTTGAAGCCATTGAAACATCGTCTGGCTAAGCCGACCCCGAATATTCGGATTCTCGATACGATGGATAAAAAAATGCATGTAAGGCTGTCAGGATGAAGAATCCGTTACTTCATTATTCCTACAGTTTCACAGATCAGAGTGACAACGGCGGAATGAAGTGACGAATTCTTCACCCTAATGGCTCTAATCAGGATTCATGTGATAAACGTGCTCGAATTAACAGATTGGAAGTCTGAACTTTTGCTCCCCTGTCTACGAGTTGCTAAATATCTTGGCTGTCTCAATAAATCGCATTCCTTCACACAACGTCGGGGGGAAGTGACTAGGCTAGCGCACTATTAGTGATTGATTAGCCGAGAAAAAGGTCCCTGTCGCTTCACTTCCATTGACAAAAAGACGACAGTGCTATGGTAGGAGAGCAAGATGCGGGTCTCGATAAGTAGATCAGCGAGAGATAGAGCAACAAGGCCGGAGGAAGGGGAAGTTGCGAAAGGGGAACACTAGAAGCTTTTGAGAGGGGATCAGTGATCAGGGTTACGGTAGATTATTGCTGCTATCTACAGTAATGATAATAATCGTTGGAAGAGAATCAGTTGGTAATTGATTAGAGTTCCTACAGGCTACAGTTATCAGATCAAACGTAGGGGTAAGAAGTTATGAAGGTAATTGATTAGGGTTACGGTAGCTACCGTAACCTCAGTATATCGGAGAAAGTAGAGTCCAATCGAAAAGTGAGTGAGACGCATTTGCGATCGTTTCCGGGAGAGAAAGTGTGAGAGAATGGCTTGTAGAAATGATGATAGGATTGGAAGGAAAGGAAGGGGAAGAGCAGCTATAATGGCAGCCATAGAGAAAAAGGATGGGGGACGAGGCGAAAGTAAGAAGTAATAGGAAAGAGACAGAGCTGTGAGAAATGGAAAGTAGGGGGCACGAGGTGAATGGAAGAAGGAGGAAGAAGGAAGAGATAATATGTACAAGAATCATTCAACCGGAATGAGCGACAATCACATACATGCTCATACTTCTTGCAACACTTTCTCCTCTCGCGCCATTGGGTGCAACGGGGGTGAATTGACAGTTTGTACAATGATGTGAGACATAATTGAGGTACGGTAGGGTACTGCATAATTCCAACAGCATTGAAAGACAAGACCGAGAGAACACGCTAAATTTGGAGCCAGTAAAGTGTACCATCTGTAGAAAACTCATAAAAGAGTGCCCTTATCTCAAAAGTGCATTTTTTTAGGCAAGACAGACGACGCACTAGATATCTCAGACAGAAGAGTCAGGAAGCAGAATTGGCCTCTTCATTTCGCGTGATCTACAAAGATTTCCTACGAATGTTCACGCGGAATACAGAGCCCGGATCATATTAGCCAACGCAAAGTCGCTTTGCATCTTCTAAACTATCTTCTCATTCCCCATCTCCATTTTCGACGTCACTATATTATCCTCGTCGAACTCACTTTGCATACCGTTCCCAATCATCCCCCATCCACCTCCTCCATTTCCATTTCCCATTTCCTCATTCTCGCCCCTGCCCCTTCGCTCCGAGCGGTCGTCAGGGCGTGTCTATGCTCGCGCACGATGAGGACAGCACGCAGCACTCGGGGTCACAGGTGAGATTATCGATCGATAACTGATCACTACTGTATCATACTGTATCTGTATCCCTAGCTGTATCATACTGATACTGTATCCCTAGCTATCGTTAACTGAGTATTGTAGTCTGCCCTAGTCGTAGGCTTACATTTAGACCTAGTCGATTCAATAATTGAGTACCGTAGCCTGCTCTATTTCTTAGGTTCCCAGACGACATATCGATTACTGGGCATCATGGTTTCGTATGGTTTTGTCTACGCGAACTTAGGAGCGCTGGGTTCTAGTTGCGCATTGGTCTTTGATCTCTGAGTAATCGGCTTCAAGTCAATGCGACTCGTTCAGTTCTCGATTCGCGAGGAGGACCTGGATACGATAGAGCTGAGCGATGTGGAGCTCGATTTCGAGCGGGCCCTTGCGGGAGTCTCACCGCCCGACAAGAACAATAACCATCACCATCACAACCGTCGCACGTCGTCAGGCACTGGGTGAGAGTGGGATGGGGTACGGTAGGCAGCAGGAATTCGGTAGGCTGTTGCTTTAGGATAAGATAGAGTAACGATTCGATCTTTGATCTCTCAAGTCTATCACGAACGCGCTACAACAATAGTCTGCTGTGTATGTAAAGAGGGGGATTGATGTAGGGCCCACGGGAGCATGTATGCGATAGGCGAAGGGATTGATCTTTGATCTCTCAGGTCGAGCACGAACGGATCGCATCCGGGCAGCGGATCGGACAAGGAGGAGGACCAAGGAGCGGATGGGGTGAGTAAATATGGAAGGGAGGGAATGATGAGAAAATGAAGAAAAAAGGACTCCGTTTGCTTTTTCACAAGTTGCTAGGCGATAAAGCGCGACGGCAGATTGTATCCATAGTCCTTGAGAGGTATAACTAGTTAAAATGAAGAATCCGGATCTTCAACCTGTATGAACGCTCATGCTTTGGTCATGCGAGTTGAGAATGAAATTCCTGATTCTTCAATTACTTTGACGGCTCCTAACGTGCACGAATTGTGCAATTGCTTCCCCCTCACGAAATGATAAGAATCCAGAGTTCCGGGTCGCTATAGTGGAGCAAACTGCAACAGAGACGCGATGAATAGACTATAAATGCGCCTATCAGCACTTTCCTATCGATCAAACTGATCTACCGCGTGTTCTTTTCTTTATGCATGTTGAGTTCATTAAGCTACGCAGGGGAAATTACAACTGAATGTGAAGAATAGACTACATTAAGCTGAGCACCAAAATAGCAATCTAAGCGTGATCTACTGATCTATCGCGCGCACTCACACCTCGGGACAATGGCTTGAAAAGGACAGTGATAAGGAGACAATGATAGGCTACTTTTCTGTATTGCTCGTGTGAGGATGTGCAGACTACGAAATTTGCAGGTCTTGTGCAAACAGAATAATTTCGATGATTTTGGAAGCGGCATATGAAAAGGGGAAATCGGAATCACGTGCGATGCAGTGCAACAATTGTTTGATTTCCAGGCATTTTATTACCAACCGGGAAAATGGATAAAAAAAACCGGGAAAATGGATAGTAGACTGAAACGACATGATGAAATGGCTCATAATGAGGCTCCTAATGACAAGCGATAGGGGCCTGAACCCCGAATTGGTTGATACGAAAATTGTTTCCAGAGAGGAGGCGGAGCCGAGGAGAAGCCTCTGGGATTCTTCGGGACCATATCGAATCTGCTGAAGGTGAGACAGTGACTCTCTCGATTTCGCATGCTCTCTCGCTGGTCAGAGAGTGACAGGCAGGCGAGAGACTGTGTGAAATTGAGAGAGCGCCCCTGGCTAAGACTCGGGGAGCGATTAACTGTCGTGAGTGTGAAGATAAGGAGCTAGAAGGAAGAGAGTGGAGCATGATACGTTGCGTGGAGTTGATCATTGTGTGTGCAAAGCTAACAACTTGACGGGGAATTTCGAAAATGAAAACGAAATTATAATTAAAGGAGGACTATCATGAAACATTTGTCGATATTGATGAGACCATTATCCGATAGAAATCTAGAACGATATTAGAAAGCTGAAGTTTGAAAGTCGTACATCCATTCTGGGACGAGATATTCGCGTCCAAAGTAGGGATTCCAATACCCATTTAATTGACCTTGCGGCCGCTCACTCCCTCGAAAAATGAGGAATAAGAGCCAATGGTCAACCCAATACCAATTTTGTATGCAAATATTGGGTATTGGAATGACAACACCAATCCAAAGCTTATGATACTCCTCCTTTAAATTGTAGGCGTGCGTATCACTTTGAGGGGGTATTTTCGAAAATAAAAATAAAACTTAAATAAATTAAGGCCTGCGGTCTGCTCTGCGTGATCGGCTGCCCGCCCGTGCCCGAGATCATTACGAGGTTATTATTTTATTATTTAAATAATTTAAAACGCAGTCTCCGTAAGAACGTCGGGATCACAATAGCTAAAAACAGGGCTCCGGCGGGTTCATACTTTGGCAAAAAATGACCCCAAAAGTTGATCTTTGATCTTTGAGATCGAAAATTTTAAAAAAATTTCACAGAAAAGTGGCGTTCCACCCGCCCGAGTGCACGTACACGGCGCACTTGCGCGGCGAGCCGGCAAAGAAGATTGTCAGCGTGCGAAAGGTAACGAGTCTGAGCTGCGGAACTATGGCACCTACCGTACTCTCGATCTGAACCAGCGAACTCTGTAATGAACGTAGGAATCTGTCCCCACGAACTATCTATTTGGCCTACCGAAATCATGAGCCAACCTACGGAGTTTCAAATCTGACCCAGCGAACTTTCAATCTTACCTACCGTATCCCCTCTTCTTCAGCTGCAGAACAAGGACTTTGTGATCGAGCCGAAGCCGATCGAGGGCATCTCACCGTATGAGTACGAGAGACTGCTCAGACAGTATACGCCATTCACAGGTATACGGTAGGGATGAGGAGGGTACGGTAGGGATGAGGAGGGTACGGTAGGAATGAGGAGGGTACGGTAGGGAGGGGATACTGTAGATTTGAACTTTAGCTCGGTGCGTAGACTATTCTGTTCTGTGTAGTTTTAATGATTTGCATACTGTAACAACCGTGCCCTCATCGATTGCTAATCTGCATAAACCTTCTGCGGACTGACTCATAGCCTAGAGTATACAGTAGCCTATCGTATCTTTGTCAATCGATAACCTACAGTACCCTACCGTACCCTGATCGATCGATAATCCTTCAGTAACGACACGGGAGAAGAGTGTGCTGGTGGGCGCGCACGTCCGACCGTCGAACTATCCGCGCAACGAGCGAGAGGACTTCAGCAACTTCAGCAAGCAGGTACGGTTTCTATGGAGCAGTTATTGATTGATGGCTACTGTTTTCCAAGAATTTTCCTGGGTTCATTGACGGCTACAGTATTCTCTGAATAATGAGTAGTTTGTGGCTACAGTATCCCTGGAATATTGATTCTCTGGATACAGAATCTCTAGGGATGTCTGGATATAGTTTCTCTAGGCTATTGGATTGATCGATGGCTACAGTATCCCAGCAGCGTTGATTGATCGATACCTACCGTATTCCTGATCGATCGATGGCTACAGTTTTCCTCAATTATCGATTGCAGGTGATAATCTTCGCGCAGCCGAACAGCTCGGACCTCGGGTCGTTCATGCAGCCGCACAGCGTCAGCTTTGCTGGTGAGATTATCGATTGATACCGTACCTCGTAACGTCTGATCTTTGATCTTTCCTCCTTCAATTATTCTCTACCGTACCCCGGACTGATTGCTCTTTGATCTTTGATGTATCCTTCTTTAATAGATCTCTCCACCGTACCTCAGTAGATTGATATTTGATCTTTGATCTCTTGCAGCGCTCGCGAACGCCTTCCACATGGACATCTACGCCTTCGACTACTCGGGGTATTTTCGAAAATGCGAAAAAAATCGATAAATCAATCAATCCCAGATACGGTCTGAGCACGGGCTATCCGTCGGAGCGGAATCTGTACGCGGACATACACGCCGTGTACGATTACGTGAGAAAGGAGCAACCGGACAAAAAGGTACGGTAGGCGAGATCAGGCACAGTTATTGACTACTGATTTTATTCTACCTTAGGATACGGTAGAATTATTAATTTTCTCAGATCTGTCTGATCGGCTACTCGATCGGCACGTCGGCAGTGACGGATCTCGCGTCACTCGAACCGCCCGCCCTCTCGGGTACGGTAGATACGGTAGATCAATTCTAGGGCTGTAGATCACATCATTTCTCTTCACTAACCAGTGATTCGTGCAAAAAAGGACCAGAATTCAAAACACTTTGAAAATTTAGGATTAGGACTTTCAGAATCTCTTCAATTCTCTTAGTATTTCATCGGCCAGAATGATGAGAAACCAGCAGAATGAAGATATTAGTTCTTAATTTTCCCTAATCAATACTCTAGACAGGTTACGGTATTCCTCGTTGCAGGAGTGATCCTGATCGCGCCGTTCACCTCGGGCATGCGGCTGATGTGGAATGCGCCGGCGCAAGAGAAGACCTGCTGTCTCGATCGATTTACGAGGTGCTACGGTAGATAGGGAGATTACGGTAGTCATAGTTATCGATTACTGACTTTCTTTCCAGCAAGGAGAAGATCAGCGAGGTGGCCGTGCCCGTGCTCATCATCCACGGCTCGGATGATACGGTAAGAAAGCGGATACGGTATCTAATTATTGATTTTCTGGAATGATCTCGAGTTTCTGTAGTTATGATACTTTAGCTCTTTCTCAGATACTGTAGAACCCTGATTATCAATAGTCTAGGGCCCCGTAGCTCCCCGATTATCGAATTTTCGGATACCGTATCTCCCTGATTATTGATTTTCTTGGATACCGTAGCCTTTGTTACCTCATCCCCCCCTCAGATGATCTCAATGGACCACTCGCAAGAGCTGCATCGACACTTGCGCCATCCCGTCCCGCCCCTCTTCGTTCATGGCGCCGATCACATGTGTACGCTAATTTATTATTTTCGAAAATAAAATAAATATAAATTATTTTTAAAAATACTTATTTTCAGCCATCTTCAACGGCACTAACCCGGAGACGTTCCGTCGCATCTACAGGTTCCTCAAGTAAGCAAAATCGATATTGTTGGACTACAGTAACCCAAATACCTTCTTGGGATCTTCGCCAGACTACCGTAACCCCAACTTCCTCCCAGGACCGAATCCTTCTCGTCCGGTCCGCCGTCGTCATCGAGCAAGAGTGCAGCGTCGCCTTCAGATTCGCGCGACGACGAATCCAAGTAGAGGAGATACCGTACCCCTCCCACACCACTCGATTACCGTAATCCTAGTGTACTCGGTTACCGTAATTGCTTGTGAAGAAATATATTGTAATCCTGATCAGAGCTTAGATCGATACGATCTACCAAACCACAAAGCATAAAGCTCGTTTGCAAAAAGTCTCTACTATCAATAACACATGACAAGAACAACTGACTACTTTGAAATATTTTCCCACGAAGCGTGAATAATTGTCCTGTATTTATCTCTCTACACGGAACTCGTATGGACAAAGAGCATGTGGGTGTGTACAACAGTATAACAGTGAAACAATGGAAGCTAGCGAGAGTAGAGATCAAAGATCAATTAGGAGGACGAGTCCATGTATCGCTGGAACTCGTTGCACGTCCGCCAGTGCGCGTTGCGGAGAAGGGCCTGGAGAAATAATACAATTTTTAATTCGATAATATCCCATTTCGAACTCTAAAGCCTAGACAAATCCGGATCAGTGAAACTCATTCAGATTGTTGCGGTGATTCATAGTTCGAAAGGGCTTGAAAGAAAATGGGAGTTTACTAGCCTTACAAAATAATAAAAAAAATTGAACAATTATTGCTGGATATTTATTTGATATTGAAACCAAATGAAAGGGCTATCATGATCAATGAGCCCGCAGTCGCTTTCATAATGTTGTGAAACGCATACGTGGGCAGGCATCCACCGAAAAAAATTTTGCAGGGCGGTGCCCGCCCGACCGCCCAAAAATCGACCCGATCTGCAGACTGATGACCCAAAAAAATTGGACCCCAGGATGAAAAAAAAAAATTTCGCAGCCTGATGCCCTATTTTTTGAAAACATGCAGGGTGATGCCGGTGGACCGCGCCCACGTATGGTGAAACGGGAAACTGTCCAGAATTAAAGAGTGTAGGATTACACTTACATTTAGGAAAACTATTTTATAGTTAAAAATGTGCTCTACAAGAAGAAGGTTTCACAAGAGCGGTATTTCTTGTGCAAAAAGTATGTCGACTTATTTCGCTGTGAGTCCAGATCCATCCCACAAACCTGATGTCTCTTCGTCCTCAGAAACTCGAAGGCGACATTGGGCATCCACTTGTTCTTGTCCATCAGATAGCACGTGGCGACGGTGGCCGAGCGAGTGCGACCCGCCTGAGGATATCGATTATTACAATCCCTAACACTACTTTAGGAAATCAGAATGGGCTTGAAAAGGGTCAATTTTCTCTACCCTTTTTCCTAGCAGTTTCTATCATACATGAAAAAGTTAGGTGACAAAATCCATCCAAAGCGGGGTGTGTTTGCGAATCGTTGGTTACATGCCTTGTTAACAGAAACCTTGAAAGCGGGGTATGTTTTTAAATTACAGGTAGTTTTTGACAAGCTTTTTCATGTATGGTTCCTATTAGACTATAATTAGATAGCACGTGGCAACGGTGGCCTTGCGACCCGCCTGAGGAGATCGATGATTAACGTCGCAGCTCTGAATTGGGAAAGACAAACGGGACCCGCTTAAGGAATCGATAATTCAACTCCTCGACCTACTTAATTTTCATAAATTGTGAAACCGATAATAGATTGTTAATTGCTGAAGATATTGCATTCGTTTTTAGAATAAATTAGTGATTATTTTAAAATTTTAATCAACTGGTTGGCAATAAATGTATGTCAGTTCTATGTTTCACAGTAAATATAAGGAAGGATAGAATAGCGAAACGATAATATGAGGTAGAGATCGTAAAAAACATACCTTGCAGTGCACGTAGACGCTCTTGCCGTCAGTGGCGACCTGAGGAAAATCGATAATTATTCTCATTTATCATCGTGCTCCACATCTCATTCCAACTTCCGAGGCAAATTTCTACTATCATGAGGTCTTCGCTATGAATTTTCGTCGAACATTTTTTTTCCAACGACTCACGATATTTATTCAAACACTACTTCAAAGAAGCCAACCTCCATCCAACCGATTCGACTACACCACAAGTTCATCCGTTATGTCAATTTCTTGTGATAAACACCCGTTGCGGAATAAATATTGAATTGAATCGAACCTCCTTAATGAATCCAACAGCTTTCTCGATCTCCGCCCTTCCCGTAGAACCGAAGAAATCCGTCATCGGCACGTGGTGGAATTTGACGCCGCGTGCGGACCAATCGGCTTCCTGATAAATATTTATTCATGATTGATAGTTTATTCTCGTTATAACTTTGGAATAAACAATTAATTAAGAAAGGTAGCGACTACATTGACCAAAAATTTAGAACTTGCTGGAAAACACGCATAGATTAGGCGCATTGGCAAGCGAATTATCGTGGAAGCTTTGATTAAACTGTTATGAAGGGCTATAGTTCTGTAAGGTGCATGGCCCAGAGGTGAGAATAGCCAAACTTGGCTCAGTAGTGATTAATACCAGACTATTCATTCACCTTCATCGACTGATACGCGGCGTTCAGCTCGAATTCCTCCGTGCAGCACACGACACCGCCCACGTTCTCCTTCTGAATAGGGTAATTAGGATAACGTCGATAAAAAGCGATGATCACTTCTTGCAAACCGTTTACGTTTGAATCACTAGGATATTGTAAATTTCAACAAGGTGGACCTGGGTATTTATTATATTCGATGCTTCACTTCACATTTACAACCAATGTTACAATGGGTCGAATTCCCACTCGTCTCAATAATTGTTGCGGGAACTTCCTTTCCATAATTCTCACCAAGATTCCCATCAATTGCTCCTGTGTGAATTCACATGTTCATCATATCTTGCAATCAACAGTCATTCTGTGAACAAGAGCAGAGGGATCTTCCAGTAAGTCTTATTGACTGTCACGACGGAAGTTCCAATTATTTCATAGGAAAGGGAACCGTAACAATCATGAGAGTAATGGAATGAAAATATAGAACTGTTCGATTCTGACCTGAACAAGCTCATCTGCCATCGACTGGAAGGGCATCGCACCGAGGATGAGCGACTCATCCACTCGGTTGTACCTGGAAATAAATTCATTTAACATTATTTAAATTGTTAGTTCCATTGCGAACAACACAAAACCTTCTTTGGGTCTACGAAGCAAGCTCTAAATTTAGGCTCGATGCATAATCAAACCCTTGATAACCTTTCAGCAATATAAAGTACTTGAATTTGCAGCATAATATGTCAAAACCATGACTCATACCATGAACAATCCAACGTAAACAAATCTAGAAAGTGCTGAATACGCAATGCCAAAGTTTGCCACCGATACTCACCACTGCCATTTGGTCGGCTGGATGAAATTCCTGATGAGGTTGTACCCGAGTGAGGGGTAGAAGGCGATCGTGCTGAACATCCCTGAAATATGGCAATGGAACACGAGCAAAACGCGAAAAACAAAAACAAACGAAATTGCGCTGCTTGGCAAAGTGCCACGATTGACTACGGTATTTTCCAGATTTGTATTGAGTTCGGTCAGATTCATGATCATCTATTTTCTGCCAACAGCGATCTTGTTGTTCCAATGCTCTCTCTTTGCTTCTTTGATGCACCAGTTGTTCCTTTTGCACGTGTTCTCTCCTTTTCTTAAACTTCTTCAACGGTTCGACGGCACATTCGTATCTCAATCACCCACTCAGTATGTAGCCAGCTGATGAGATAGGGCTGCGCTCCAGCCTGAGAGTTAGTGTACAATATAGGATGATAATTCGAGACTGCCAATCAGCAAATTGATCTTTTCACTCCGCATTCGCTGCCACTTGCGCCTATCACTTGATAATTCACTTGTCACCCCCGATAAGAGCGGGGCAGTTGGGATGGGGTTAGACACAGCGGAGAGGGGGTTGCTGTCTCTTTCTCTCGATCACACGCACTCATCTTTCGTTTTTCGCCACTTTGGCAGTTTTTCTAGCCCCGTTATGATCTTATTGTAGAGATTCGTTTTGCAGATATCGCCAGTTTGTGTACAAACAATGCAGATCACGAGTCGGCGCAATAGATTCGGCAAGAAAGTCGTCAAAGTTGTCTTCACCGGCGGACCTTGTGCAGGTATTTGATCTTTGATCTTTACAAATCACACCTTGAAAAATCGATGCCCAGTTACCGTAATCTCAGGCAAGTCGACAAGCATCGAGCGGGCAAAGGAGCTAATCGACAAGCAGTACGGTGATCAATGGAATGTCAGTGGATACAGTAACCTACCGCATCTCCTACTATTTACCGTAACCCTTCATCGAATGATTACAGTGCTACACCGTAGCCGAGGCTGCATCCGTGATGTACTCTACGGGTCGCGTTTCGCGGGATGAGCTGATCGGTCCTAGACTCAAACAGTGAGAATACTTTAGGCTACAGTAGTTCGCTTGATAAAATCGACCACAGGTTTCTGTAGTACTTCTGAAGCGTCAGGACTTCTTCTTTGTGAGATATCTCCAAGACCTTAGCCAGATTCATAGCTTGATTACCGTAGTTGATTGGGGGTCAGATCCATAATCTACAGTATTCAGATGGCAGCGTGACATCGTCGAATGTGTGCTAACCTTTGAGAAGGTCTTCGATAACATCGCTGAAGGGGAGGTTGGTGATGATGTTATTTTCAAGAAATATCTGAGAATCTCCAGTTGATCTAAGGCAAAGCAGGCTAAAACAGTTGAACCCATCGCGTAATCAATATCGTATTCTACCGTAATCTTTCTGCAGCCCACCCGTCACACGATCATTCTCTGCGATAGAGGAGCGCTCGATCCGAAGGTACCGCAACATACTTATTGATTTTGACTAGTGAAAATTCCATCTAAACGGATGGCCTAACGGAAAAAAACGGCCGAGTATGTTTCACTGTTCACACAAAGGCTCCTATGCCGAATCTGTTCGATTATTTTTCCAATTCTTCTTGAATACAAATTGACAAGGAAACTCTGTCCCGTCCAAGTGGTCGGACTCAAACCATACTCCCGTTCCCACCTACCGTAGTCATAATATCGATCCTGACCTACCGTACTCCTACCGTATCCCTCAGGTGTTCACTCCGCTCTACATGTGGCCACAGATCCTCGATGAGATGCCGACAACTGAGCGGGAGTTGATGGCCCGCTACGATCTGGTGCTCGTGTTGCACACCGCGCCTGAGTACGCCTTTTACTAATTCCTAATTTCCGGCCCTGAATTCCCGGCCCCGACAAATACCGGCTTTCCAGCGTCAACTACACCACCGAGAACAACCGGCTGCGGCGCGAGGGACCCGAGCAGGCGCGCAAAATCGATATGAAGTGAGTAGATCAGGCGCTACCGTAATCAGAGATTCCATTCAAGATACGCCGAAGTGTGGCAGAAACATCACAGGGTGATCGAGATCGAGGCCAATAGAGAAAACGGAATGGAGGAGAAGTTTGGCGACGTCTGGGCTCAGATCCAGCAGTTGATGAACTGCGACTGACTACTGTAGTCCTACCGTATTCGCATTCCAGTGGCACTAGGTCGAATAATAAGAACTATTTTTTGTGAAGAACTTTACCCACTGTATTTTTTTGTTTCTTATCTGATTGTTCTCATCTGACCCAGTGCTCATCTTAGTAGCAATCATTCCTGTGACCTGCCTCCCATATCCCTCTCACAATCAGTGTTAATGCTCGGGTAGTAGATAAAGAATTTTTATGCACATGCACCTTGTCTGATCGACCAATCAATAAATCGATTATGTAGGAAGGGGCATACGGTAGGAGAGTACTGTACAATCTGTGGCAACTGGAGGGTGTGTCAACATGTAGTAAAGTGGAACGGGAAAATGCAAGTGAATTCGAACCGTGGAACTGGCGGGAGGATCAGGGAAAGAGCTTCAGGGATGAAGATTGGGCGGATATTATTAGCAGCTGTGGTTCGGGGGAAGGGCAGACCCGGAACGGATAGACTATGGAGGGATTACGGTATCAGTGAAAGCCGGAGCCGGGAATCAATGAAAGCCGGAGCCGGGCCGGGAAAGGGTAGTTTTCGGAACGAATCCGAGCCCAAGACGAGCCAGAGCCATGTTCTTCCTTAGGGCGATGATGTCAAAGTAGGAATCACGGAGGCCGGCTTTGACCATTCCCAGGGATAGATAGCGGAGGTACGTGAAGAAATCACAGACTGCAGCGATCTGAAGAGACTGATCTTTGATCTTTCAGTTCCAGCCAGAATTCATCTGTTTCCTCAATGTATTGTTTTTTTTGACAGAAAAGATTTGGAAAAATCGAAATAGCCGAAGTCTTCATTACTAAACTGAATCGTGAAACATACCCGATTCCTGGCCAACAATGAGATCTTGATCCATTCCGATGAGTCAGTGGTCTTCACTCGATAAGGACAGAATCGAGGCACATTGCTCAATACGCAGGTCCTGTAAAAGATCAAAGATCAGGAGTGAAGGAGTCAGAGATCAAAGACCAAAGAACTCACTGCACTGCTGGTTTCTCCTCGTTGAGCGGCTCGATTTCTAGCGAATTCGCTCGAATTGCAGCAAGGATTTCGTCGGCTAACTGAAAATGTTCAATATTATTATTATTATCCACTTGTCCATATTTTTATACTTGTACTTTATTCACCAACTTGATAACATGCGTGATGTGGTTTTACATTTGCTTGCTGTACATTATTCTCCCAATTTTCGCCATCGAAAAAGAATAGAGGGCCCTAGATCCACCCCGAAATTGTGATCTTTGATCTCTGCCCGCCTTTGCGTTCTCAAAGTGCATGCACGGGCGGACGTCCTCCTGCTCGATTCTCCGCAGGAATCCATTGGCTGAACTGGCATCCATTGGGTGACCGCCGTCCCGCCACGCGGAGAACTCACGGTAGTACACGGGATCGATCTGAATGATGATTGAGGTTTGGGGTTTACGGTAGAGTACGGTAGGCCTACTGTAGTAGAACACGGGATTGATCTGGAATACGATATCTAGTCGGTACTAACTACAATTATTGTTTTGGTCAAGGAAAGATAATGATATCAAATAATTTCGTCGAGCCCAATATTTCTGCTGGGCTTGAAACATATCCGCATTTCGGACCCCGATATGTAGAGTAAAAAAAGTCAGATATTGAGAAGTGGATTTGAGAGTTCAAAGACTAAAGCTCAAAGTTCAAAGGTCAAGCAACCGCACCTCCTCAATCTGATCTGCTTTCCTCTGCTCTTCACTGACGGTTCGCTCTTTTTCCGCACTCGTCGATGGGAGGGAGGAACTCTTTGATTTCACAGGGAATGAGGTGGAGTGAGGGATGGAGGAGGAGGAAGAGGTGGATGGGGAGGACTTGGGCTTCGAGGCTGGAAGGAATGTCTTTGTCAAAGATCAAAGATCAAAGATCAAACTCACAATTGAAAAGTCGGCCGAAGGGCGAGTGGCTTTCCCGCTTGACCTGGTGCAGAGGGGAGGTGTTCTGGTGGTGATTGAATCCGGCCCCGGAGGCAGTTACGATCAATTTGAGAGCATCGACTTCGGCTTGGAGAACGTCAACCTGTAATTAATATTGGGATGAACTCACAAACGGTATGGACGTAGATAACTAGATTATGAAAGCTTTCAAAGAAACGCTGCTATTTGACCAAGCAAAACTGGGTCAGATGAATTGTGTTTCATCGTTTGCACAAAACATTGAAAACTCGATCTCATCAAATTTTCAAATTTCTTTTTGTCTCAAAACCTAATAATTGCAAACAATTAAGATAATCCAAATTTAAATAACATTTTTGCAAAGATCAAAGTTCAAAGATCACCTTCAACTTGCTCTCCCGCTGCAGTTTCTCGGCGCGCTCCCTCTTGTCCTCAGCGACGTTGACCATCTTGTAGGCTTCCTGCAAATCACAGCTTGGAATCGCTCATAAAGAAATATTGTGGAAAACAATCAAAGTTCAAAGATCAAATTCCAAACCTGGAACAGTTTCTCCGTCAGCTCTTGCACCTCGCTGTCCACGGTGGTCTGCATGAGCGAGAGACGGGAGACCTGAGAGGACGGAGATCAAAGATCAATTGTTTTTATTCGAATTTATTATATCGCTGAATGTGTTTAAAATCTAGCCAGATCGGGAATCTAGCTGTATCTAAACGAGCCCAAAGAACAAAAAGCAACCTTCTCATCCCGCTCCTTCAGTTGTATCCTCGCTGAGTCCAACTCCTCCTCCAGCCGACGAATCACGTCCTCTGCCGAGACCATTCCGTACGGAAATCTGTAGAGATCAAAGATCAATATCGGAGAGTATCAAATGTGTTTCACCAAAGTCCTTTAGGATATGTGGAATGAAAGCTTTAATGATTGAACGGTAAGCGGTGAAAATTATATGTAGAAAAATATTTTCAAATATTTAAAATAGGAAATTCGTTTCAATGCATTAATTTTCAAATATCTCATGGCGTGCAGACAATGGGGATAAAGGAACACAACTATCCAAGTATACTTGGACAATGTGACGCCGGGAAAATCTTTGAACATTGCGGAATGTGTTTCGCAAATGACATTTAGGCAGTTCAAAATGGGAAAGCTTCAATGGATGCTTGCTACGCGGTAAAAAAAAAATTTATAAAAATAATATTTGTCCGACATAAATCAGAAAATTTCAACATTAAAGGCGCGCAGGAACAAGGGGAACGTTGGCTCCTAAGATCGCATAGGTCAAATCATCACCCCCTTTCGTCCCATGCCCCGGCCGAAATGTCATTGTGCCAATGAGTATGGTGTCTCTGCCTCTCTCCATTCCCCCTGCTCTCTCGCTTTCTCTAACTGGCTATACAGTACTGGTAATTGATAGAACACTGTTCGGACGGGCGGAAAATGATTCACGTTCGATCACACAGCATAGGCACGGGGGGAGACATTGGCTTGAGATATGAAATCGTTGGACAATGCATTTCGTATTATTCATAAGCCCAAGTAAGGGTCCGTGAAGGCAAGTAGGTAGATCAAAGTTCAAAGCCCAAAGATCAAAGATCAACGCACGATGTCTCTGTGTGACTGGCGGAGATGATCTCGCTGCATCCGTCGCTCATTCGATCAGAAGCAGAGGGAGATGAACCATCCGAGTATCGACGAGAAACCTGCAATTCATTTTGGGTCAATAAAATTTTTATTTTAGGTCGAAATTCAGAGCTGTTAGGATGAGGAATCTGTCCCTTCTTTCCGTGAAGAAATGAAGAAACACAATCCCTAATTCTAATAGCAAAACATCGCTGTTCTAAGAAAGAACGGGATGACTCAGCGTCACAAGTCTTCGAAAGACAGAGAGAGGACAACGTCCCGGGACCGCCCTTCCCCCGGTCGTCCGGCAAAAACTGACACGATGAGTCCAGGGAGCGGAACAACAGTTGCTCAAACATAAACGATCGAGAGGGGGAGAGAGAGACTCTAGAGAGGGATCAGCGGGGAGAGATCGAGTGAAATGGGGAGAGGCCAGAGAAGCAAAGTAGTAATCCCCGGCCGCAATATGGATCCGGATCGAGAGAGAAGTGTAAATGGAGATGAAACATGCATAAACACGCACAAATGGAGAGCCGATCCCCTGTTGGTCTGGTGACGAAAAGGGAGAAGAAGAAGGGTGGAACTAGGGGAGAAACAGTACTAGTAATTCTGGATTTCCAGCCCGACGGAGAGATGTCCTGAGCAGCAAAAAAGAGGGCTTCGTAATTGAATGCTCGATTATGCTTCAGCGGTTCACGACTTCATTTATATTTTTATCAAAGCTGATGGTTTCTTCCCTCGGACTCGAACATCAAAATAACTTGAAGAAGAATGGGATGGGGTCAAAATCCGACAGAATAAACCCACAGCAAGTATGGATTCAGGGATGGGAGGAAGCGGCGGGTGGGAGGGTGGAGACTCACTTCCATAATTGAATTGTTGAAAGGAAGAAGAAGGAGGAGGAAGAGGCAGGCCTATAGGCAGATGGGGGACGAAAGAAGAAGGGAATGGAATGGAAGAGAGGGCTGAATAACAGAATGGGAAAGGATGGGTAAGTGGTGGTGGACTCGTGTTCAGTTCACTCTAACATCTGGTACATCAGTCAGCAGGGATAAAAAGCGTTATTGATGGGTCTTTCTCCATAGGCTCTAGAAGATAGATGAGTAGATGCGGAAGAAGCTTGGCAAGGGTCAAATGAGTTCACTATGAGATTGGACAAAGCACATCATTCTTCCTCGAGTTTACTAGAAGTGACAGTAAAGCAATGCTCAGTCTCATCATTATCTGAGAAGCGAGGAAGTATTTTGAAATGTGAGTGTCAGATCATTTCTCTGACACTAAGACACCTCCTGATGGATTGCTCGACGAATGGCGTTTCTGAAGCGAAAAAAAGAGGGAAACAACAAGGGTTCAAAGCGGTTTCAGATGGCGCAGATAGGCCAAAATAGCCTCGGACGACGCCTTGTGACTGAGCGTATGCCCGATTCTAATCGACTTGCCTTCTCGCCGAGAAGAAGAGTGAATCTACTTCTTTTAGCGACAACAAAACATGGTCGGACCGACAGAAAATGGGAAATTCACAGAACTTTGCTCGAAAAAGAACCTAACAGACTCGTTAGGGCGCTGACAGCAAGTAAATCTGGAGACAGTTTGAAGAAATACTATGACTATAGATAGGATTTAATGAACCCAGTCTCGGGGTGGAATAGGAAAATAGGCTAGAGTAGCGGGTAGATGGTGAGCCTAAGTAGATGGGGCTCGTTTCGCAAGGGTCAAATGAGTTCGCTGTGGGACTGAAGACCAGTGGTCTTCTATACTTTCCTGAATTTCTTCGCTTTTTCAAATTAACCCTGCTATTTCCTATGAAGAAATGTGAAGAACGATTGGCATCCACTAAAACTGTAGATAGATATTGATGGCACTATGAAGCATGTTCATGCATGATAAAACAGCCGGCAAACTCTCCCCTAGACCCCCTAATTTCGCCGTTTGCCAGTACGCAGAGCGTTCAACCATATCGCCAATTTGCAAGATTAAAACGAATAAAACTAGACTAGAAGTCAGGCGGGAAGTTTGATTGCACCCTCGGGGAAGAGTTGGAATGAGGAGGAGGCCGGGAAGAGTCTAGGGAAAAGGGGGAGACGCCAGATGCAATGAGAAAAAAGGATGAGAACTAGCTGAACAGCTGCACAGTCAATTTTCAACTCTAGTAGAGGCGAGAGGCGAAAGGGGAGGATGTCATTTTTAGAGCGCCATTTGCCTGCGGGCAAACATAGTTTTTCGAATCCGGGGAAGGATCCAGCGAATAAAAAGATGAAAGAAACGCGGCGTCGGAACCCTATTTAGACGTCTCGAGATCGATTTTGGGGCAAGTAATGCACCGAATCAAGGCAGGAGAACGCTAATTGGACGCTGCTGTCCGGTACGCGGGTCGTTTTTGCTTGAGCGAATGACTGAACACAACAAGAAAAGGAGTTCAAAGAGGAAATGAGCAGTAGAGAGGGAAGAAATGCATTAGACAAGGGAGCAGCTCGATACTACATAAACATTGCATGGGGGCAAGGGACGAAGAGATGGACATTGTCTTTAGCCAGTCAAGAAGGCGTAATTTTTTATCAAAATTATCCCTAGAATCACGGATTGAATGAAATAACCATTGGGCATCCCTAGTCCATACGTTTTAGCCCATCAGAAATAGAGATCATGAGATATGAAGAGTCTACTGCTCGCCAGTGGGTGGAGAGCCTTAGATTAGTCAGTGTGAACTTTCTAAATTGAAATTAGCGGAAGAATCAATCTTATAAAGAGCCTTAGGGCATCCGTACTCAAAATGGATATTTTCGAAAATAAGACCAGACGATAGTGTATTGAAGAGAGTCAACCACTGTTAGCCAGTGGGTGGAATATCCCCTGGGCTGGATCAGTGTAGCTCGCGCGCGTTGGGTCAAACCAGTAGCTTGTAGTGTGGAGATTACAAACTGGACATGAGAGCTTGGAACGTGTACTTTTAATGCATTTTATCACTAAAATAGCTTCAAAAAGGGAGAATTTAATATTTTTTCGCCAATAAGCTCACAATCGATGACCAGCCTAGCACTGATTGTTAAGAACGAAAGAAGGAAAGAAGGAAGAGACAAGAAAGAAAGGAAGCAGTATGGGGAAGACTCATTGAGGCGACTGAAGTAGGAGGAGGGGGAAGAGAGCCTTTCTAAAGATGGAAGAAGGGGAGGGGGAAAGGGAAGAATCTTCCCTCTCCCGTCGACCACAGATTGGATGATGATGAGGATGGGAATGGGGTCTCTTATTTTCGCGTGATCTCTCTTCTTTTCTCTAACCTAGTGGTTTCTCAAGTTATCCTGATCTATAGTTTACTGTAGTCAAATGGGCTCTCATTTTCACATACTATCTCATCTACTCTAATTTCTCTCATGTTAGCCCGCTCTATCGCCTCTGTTTCACCATTTATAGAGCATGGATAATGGAGAGACACTCTAACCGACGAGAGAGCATGCAAAATCGAGAGAGCGCCTCTGAAATCAAGAATGCTCAGAGGAAATGAGTGACGACGTCGCTTCGAAATCTGAGATGCTCAACACTCACTCAAACTTTGATGGACTGGAGCAGCGCCAACAATAATAATAGTCGACTCTCTTTATTTTCACGATCTCTCATCAGCCATAGTCGCGAAATAGTGCAAAATAAAGGGAGATTAACCGCATTTCGAACTTTAGAGATGGGGCCAGCAATAATAATAATAACATCCGTCTCTCTTCATTTCCACGATACCATAGTAAGTGTGTGAAAAATAAAGAGGATAGCCGTATTTCGAACTTTAGAGCTGGGCAACAACACTAATACGAAATGGCGGACTTTCCCCGCTTCCGAGTAGTACATGCATGTAGAATGAGATGAATCAGGCTACAAAGGCTCAAATTTTACGATTTCAAAACGAAGAATCGGGCTACTTTGTTAGGCCTAAATTTAGAGGGGGATTCGCCTCTGGGGAATCGAACTGACGAAAGGCTCTCTCGGACACATAACATATGGGGGCTCGTGGATGGGTTCGGTCTGACTCTCTCACTTTCCCATGCTCTCTCGCTTCTCTGATCGACGAGAGAGCATTGCGAAATGAGAGACGATCGTTCCTCGGATGGTTAGAGAGGGTGAGAGAGCACGCGAAAGCGAGAGAGTCAGAGACAAAGGACAGACAAGGGCTAATGAATGGATAAGCCAGGATGCATTACAGATTAGGATGGGAGAGTCTCTATCTATCCAGTTGAGACAAGAGAGGATGAAGAGACTCTGGAGGCTAGCCTGTTCATGAAAGTGAGAGAAAAGGGGGGCACAAGGGGGAGAAAGTTGATGGGAGATAGCCGAGCTAAGGTCACGGGATCGATTTAGGGGAGGAAAAACGGCTTATTTCCTCGTAAATCTTCCTTGATAGTTCTTAGGAAAGAAAAGGATCGCTCAAGGTTGGATCAGTTTTGAGGAGATATTGCACAGTGGAAAGAATGAATGAATTTATCAGTGTCGCTTTCAAGGCGCTGATCAGAAAAGCCGGTTAACCCATTCTTCATAGTCAATGGAAAGCCCCAGCAAAACTCTTGTAGTGGACTGTGTTAAGTTTTCTTAATTATCTGTTGGAAGCTAGACAATACAAATCTCTAGTGAAACGTATTAAGTTTTCTTCATTTTTCTCATTTAAAAAAAAAATTATACAATCAAGAATTTATAGTTTCGAAGGGGAAATTAAGCATGGAAAACCAATTACCTCCAGGCACAAATCCGAAAACGAGCGAACCGGAGGCATTCTTTTGCCGCAGTCAGGGTTCCTTTCCCTTTGTCGGTGTGTTTTAAAATGACCCTGAAATGACGATTGAATGGGCTGGTTCAGCTGGGTGAAAAATTGGCAAGGTTAAAGAGAGATCGGTAGCGAAAACGATTGATTGGGGATAATTGCGGGATAGATGTATTGGCAAATGAATCATCCCCTCATTTCTCATACTTTCACAGGTGATAGAGCAAGCCAAATGAGGATACTAGAGTTCGAGAAATGATACAGCCGTCTTTTCATTCTGCACACTCTCTCGCCAGCTCGGATCGGCGAGAGAGTATGCGAAATGAAGAGACCATTCTCGATAATTTCTCGATAAGCCAACCCTAGTCTATGGCCGTAATTCGAGCTCTACCAAACAGCGAATTGGCGACAGACAAGGCTGAACGCGGAGTGTCAGCAGCTCATCCACTGGCCATAGAGTGAACCAGTGTGCGGATAACATCGGGGGACAGGGGTGGAAGTGTGGATGACCGACGAGAGATCAGGCGAAATGGAGAGAGTCAGGGACAGGAAAGGGATGGAGAAAAACAGGCGCAATAGAGTGGGCACAGTGTGACCTTTCAGGAAGTGTGGATGGACAGGGGGAGAGGGAGGAAGGGATAGTGCGCAAGTACGAGTTTTTGCATGGAAATCAGGAACGGGAAGTCAAAATAAACAGGAAAAATTGCGCGAGAACGCTTCTGTAATATCTTTCGTCGTGTCAGCACAATCATCTCCAATATTGATGCAACGGAGCAAATTTACGGCGCAAATGTGTGCAGATTGAGGGAAATAAAAGTATTAGCGCCGCTGTATTCTAGAACGCCGTCCCGTGTTATTATTGCCAATTGTTATCAACCCGATGTATCAGCTGATAGCGGCGGCCTGCGGGAGACTCTCTCCTGTTCGCCTGCTCTCTCGCCCTGTCTGACGGGCAAGAGAGCGTGCTGATTCGAGAGAGCAGCCCTGCGGCGGCAACACACATGCATGTATCTAGGAACAACAGTATCAATGATAATGATAAGGCAGGGAATGGGAAAGGGGGGGGGGAAAGGGTGGAGGTGGGGGAGGGAACTGGTTGAGGGAACTGTCCATTCATCTGAGATGGCGCTCTCGTTTCTCTGACTGACGAGAGATAAGGCAAAATGAAGAGACGAGAACTCGATGAGAAGAAGAGAAAAAGAAGAGTACCGAGAAATGACCAGATAATCGAGAGAATTTAGAAGGGAGGGGTAAAGTGAGACGAGAGTGAACTTTTTCGCTAGTCGATGTTGTTTCTTTCTTTCAGTCACATGCACTACTGACCGAATAATGTAGAAATCGAAATAGTTTCACGAAGAGCGTTCTGATATGAAGGAAGCCACGATTTTAGGCAACAAATGGTGAAGATCCTGATCACTTGTGTATAAATTGCACTCTATCGCAAATCTTCCTATACAGCGCAAAGGTTGATTGGCAGTAGAAATGCATTCGCTGGAACTTCTTCGATATTCCCAGGCAACATCCGCTCTGAATTTGGAGGAGGTAAGGTGTGATAGGGAGAGAATACTCTGCAAAAAGGCTGGGCCAAATCAGTTGATTGTGTGTCCCTATTTTGGCTGATCGTCCACTAGGGGGAATCAGTAAACGATACGAATCTCGCTCGATCAAGGGAAAGGGAAGGGGACGGAGAGCCAACAAACATCTAGGAAGTGAAATGGTCACTCTCTGGTCTCTCCTTCTTCCTTCTGGAGAGACGAGGGTTTGTGTGTTGATCCATTCATCCTGTTAGATGGCTAAAGGAAGAGAGGGGAACTGTGCTAGAGGGCATGACGATAAACGGAATGGCTATACCATAAGGTTATTGACTTTCGAGAGGAGAAAATGCTCGGAGTAGAGTGGGCCGACCCTACTGGATGAACTCCAGAGGAACAGAAATGTCTTACATTGAAGAGAAAGAATAGAAGGAGATGGGATACAAGAGAAGGGAGACATAATCTGATCAAACGCTTTATAAACCATGCACAAGGGATGAATCAGGAGGAATGGATGGTTCTCTAGAAGGTGGGCTGTAAGAATATCACGCTAGGTGATCGCACGCGCAAGGTGGAGGACACTTTGCCATGTAGCGAGAGGGAGTTCTGCCAGAGGGGAAAGAGCGAAGGGGAGAGCTTGGCAAGAAACGACTCTCTCCACTTTCCTATGCTCGATGAGAGACTGTACAGAATGAAGAGATCCCGAGGGGCAAAGGGAGGGCGTTAGGGAGTTAGAGAGAGATGGAGGGGCAAACCAGCTTGGGAACGGGGAAGTGATAGGCATCGTGATGACATAGAGGGGGGGGGCGTTCGGAGAGAGTGGAGTGGCTAGGCCAGGATGTTCAAGAAAATTAAAAAAATTGAAGCTTCGGAGTGTGAAGGAAAGGTTTTCTGAAACAGCTTCATTCCCGTGACTCTCAAAATGGTTTACTGAATGGATTAGTACATGCAGAAGGGAGTAGAAGAAAGCTATAGCCAGTGAGAATGGACCTCACGCATCTCAACAATCAGTGAGAGCGAGGGAAGAAATCCGTCGTGAGAATCTGGGCTTTTCACAGTCTCTTATTTCACAATGCCCTCTCATTATTTACATCCCACGAGAGAGCTTTGTGAAATAAGAGACCGAAAATTTTTTCGCCCCAGCCAGGTGGGAATCTCTCCAAGAGAATCAGAGGCTGTCAGGGTGAAGAATTCGTCTCTTCGTTTATAGTGCAATCTCTCGGATCATAGCGACATGTTGAATGAAGAGACGAATAGCCATAATCGACTATCCTCGAATGTGAGAACCAAGTAGCAGTAGGCGTCAGGAGGGCCTTCAGGGGAGGTGAGTGATGATGAATGAATTGTCAGCTCAGCTTGGCAACCGGATGAGTATCGCCCACTTGGTACACTTCAAGAGGAGGACCCGGGACGGATCCCCAACGTCTCAAATGATCTACAGTCAAGAGAGCACCATTCAAGGAGCCTGCATCGTGAGTTTACTCTAAACCACGTTTACCAGGTCTTCGGTGCTGGATCATCGAATTCAATCCTCCTACGAGCTCGACTATGTCCGATCGGATATTGAGAAAATACATACAATAAGATTCCATCTCTTGACCCAACGACACTCTGAGTACGAAGATCCCCTCCCCCTCCCTAAAGATACCATCCTGCAGGCCCATTGCCTTGATTTCAGGATAAATCTGTATCTGTAATGATGATCAATCATGAGTCGAAGCTAGTGGTTTGAAGTCCTTCAACAATACCTAGTAATTCGAATTATCATTAATGGATCATAGTTCGAGACTTCGATTTCATAGGAATCAGATGGTATCGGTGTTGATGCTTCGATGGGTCAAGCTTGCAGCAATTAAGTAATTGCACAGAATGAAATATCGAGAAATAATCAATCTTGCTATTTTATAGAATGGCCATCCTGCAATTGTTCTGCTTATTTTCCATTAGAAGAGATATCGAGTGAATCGTTGGCCCGATATTCTTTCGATTGGAAGATACGGGTTTGCGTGAGTTGCAGTCGGCCCAGGGAAGCGATAATAGCTAGCGATGACTACTCGAGACAGACCAGAACGGGCACAGACAACAGTATGTCCTAAAATAATAGAAAGGCATAAATATAGCGTAAAGACTAATCGGGGGTAATCGATCAGACATCCACATAGACCAGAAAGTACAGTATCCCATTGAATATCGATGTAGCACCCCGACATAGAGAAAGGATACTGTACCCACGGGACAATCGATCAGCAACCAAGAAATGCCAAAGATTACCATAATCAAAGATAAAGTCAATAGAACACCCCTGAATGATAAATACGGTACCCAAGTGACACACAGAAGTCCCGGGTGCTGATTACAAAAAAACCCACCAGCACATAAATTGTGCTCCCCCAGAAAGTGAGAAATATCGTCGTCGATACCGCAATATTCTCACGTAATAAAGTACTCGATGAGTAGCCCAGAGAGAGCCACGGCTATAGAATCCCATCAGTAAATCGATACAACATACCTGACACCTATAAGATTACAGTAACTCGCCAGACAATCAATTGAGTACCTCCAGAAAGAGAAGTGAGATTAGAAAATCGATACCTCATCCCCGTGATAGTGAAAGTCTACAGTATCCACAAAAAATCGACCAGCAACCCACACATCCATTGAATTACGGTACTTCCACAAGAAAATCGGTACAGAATTCCAGTGATAGCGAAAGGCTACAGTATCAATAGCTATAAGAATACGGTAGCTCATCAATATGGCCACTCATACAGTATCCGAGATCAGCTATCGATCATCAGTCTCCCCCATCCCATACTGTGTACACACCCCCGTTCAAACATCTTTAGCAATGGGCGTGTTCAAATGTTACAATGATAGGCTGCTTCGGAAACAGCGCCGCACATCCTGACTACGACAACTTCACACGAATTGAGGGAGAGCACAGTAAGAATGGGATCATGGGAGAGGAGGAATGACGAATGGGTGGCGTCTCTCTTTTCTCTATCTCAAGCACAACGAGCGGTGCAGAATCCATGTCGCAGAGAAGGGAAGAGTGGCGAGGAAGCTCTGCAAAGGATGAATTTTGATACCGTAATCCTGCAGACCAATAAATATTCAAAATTTTAAAATGTCAGTGGCACAATTCAAAATTTGGGCATAGCCTTCGGCCGACCTATTGAAAAATGCGACTGAAATAATGCAATTAAGAATTTGTACTCACTTTGTAATCGTTCCCCTTCGACGTGGCATCGGAGCGGGGCTGCATTTCTTTCGCAGTGGATGGAAGAGTGGCGAGGAAGCTCTGCAAAGGATGAATTTAGATACCGTAATCCTGCAGACCAATCAATAATCTACATTTAAAAATTTCAGTGGCACAATTCAAAATTTGGGCATAGCCTTCGGCCGCCCTATTGAAAAGTGCCAATGAAATAATGCGATTAAATATGTTTATACTCACTCTGCAATCGGTCCTCTTCGACGTGTCATCCGAGCGGGCTGCATTCCGTTCGCAGCGGAAGGAAGAGTGGCGAGGAAGCTCTGCAAAGGATGAATTTAGATACCGTAATCCTGCAGACCAATCAATAATCTACATTTAAAAATTTCAGTGGCACAATTCAAAATTTGGGCATAGCCTTCGGCCGCCCTATTGAAAAGTGCCAATGAAATAATGCGATCAAATATGTTTATACTCACTCTGCAATCGGTCCTCTTCGACGTATCATCCGAGCGGGCTGCATTCCGTTCGCAGCGGAAGGAAGAGTGGCGAGGAAGCTCTGCAAAGGATGAATTTAGATACCGTAATCCTGCAGACCAATCAATAATCTACATTTAAAAATTTCAGTGGCACAATTCAAAATTTGGGCATAGCCTTCGGCCGCCCTATTGAAAAGTGCCAATGAAATAATGCGATCAAATATGTTTATACTCACTCTGCAATCGGTCCTCTTCGACGTATCATCCGAGCGGGCTGCATTCCGTTCGCAGCGGAAGGAAGAGTGGCGAGGAAGCTCTGCAAAGGATGAATTTAGATACCGTAATCCTGCAGACCAATCAATATTCAAAATTTTAAAATGTCAGTGGCACAATTCAAAATTTGGGCATAGCCTTCGGCCGACCTATTGAAAAATGGCACCGAACTAATGTGACTAACAAGTTGTAAAAAAATTCACCTGCACTTTGCTGTCTTCTCTCTTCGACATCTCATTCGAGCGAGGTAGCATGCCCATCACAGGAACGGAAGAGCGGAAAGAGAGCTCTGAAATGGAAGTGAATAGAAACCGTAATCTTGCAGGCCAATCGATAATTATTAGAAACACAACTCGGGAGGCACAATTCAAATTTTGGGTATAGCCTTCGGCCGCCCTAGTGAAAAATGCCACTGAACTAATGCGACTGACAAGTTGTAAAAAAATTCACCTGCACTTTGCTGTCTTCTCTCTTCGACATCTCATTCGAGCGAGGAAGCATGCCCATCACAGGAACGGAAGAGCGGAAAGAGAGCTCTGAAATGGATAGAAACCGTAATCTTGCAGGCCAATCGATAATTATTAGAAACACAACTCGGGAGGCACAATTCAAATTTTGGGTATAGCCTTCGGCCGCCCTAGTGAAAAATGCCACTGAACTAATGCGACTGACAAGTTGTAAAAAAATTCACCTGCACTTTGCTGTCTTCTCTCTTCGACATCTCATTCGAGCGAGGAAGCATGCCCATCACAGGAACGGAAGAGCGGAAAGAGAGCTCTGAAATGGATAGAAACCGTAATCTTGCAGGCCAATCGATAATTATTAGAAACACAACTCG
>LS485760.1:122463-154549 GCA_900490705.1 Pristionchus arcanus
CGCGATGCTACATAGAGAGAAAGTCTTTTTTTATAAATTTTTTAAAAGTTTTTAAAAGTTTTTTGAAATTTTTTTCTCTTTTTTAAAATTTTTTCTCGTTTTTTTAAAAGATTTCTTTAGAAATTTTTCTCTCTTTTTTTAGATGAGAGGTAAAATGTAAATAAAAATAATAGTTATAATAATAATAAAATTATTATTAATTTTGTTTAATTTGGTAGGAATTAATAGTGCTTAAAAGATATTGAAAATGCCTTTTTAAAAGAGAAAAGAAAAGGTTCCTCTGCTCTTTAAAAATGCCTTTTCTTGCTCATCTCTCGTATAACGGACTTGGACCGGACATAGAACTTAATGCACTCCTTTGTGGAAGATGTGGTCCTTCCGAGCGCCCGGTAGAGGAAGAAAGAGTGAAGAGAAAGGGACGGACCACAATATCTTGCTTGCTATTGATGGGTAGACCTCAAGAGCGTCCGATAGAGGAAGAAGATGAAGAGTGGTCTCTGGTGATCGTGCGTAAGAGAGAGGGACGGACCACATTGCGATCATGCGTGGCGATCCTCCATCGTTCCGCTGTTGAGAAGTGGGCGAATGAGAGAGGGACGGACCAGATACAAACAGATAGACACATAATATCGACGAGGAGACACGAAGTCTGGTCCTTCTCCTTCTCTACGTTGCCACCAATTCTTGAAAAAAAGCTTAAAAAAAGGAGAAAAAAGAAAACAAGATTCTTATTCAAAAAGTAATGTTTTGGACTAGAAAAAGAAAGTGAGTGAAACCCCTGATTGCCCGAATTGATAAATTCCTGTTCCGTGTAAATTCGAAAACGGCTAAAATCCCCCTTCTTCCCATTCCCAAACTCACTTGGTTGCTTCATGGGCTCCGTTAGCTCCTTGACTTACCGTAGTCGTTGCTCATCACACGATAAGAACAATGCACTCTCACCCTCTCACTTGGATCATTCCACTCTCCCCTCTCTCCCAGAAGGTAGACTCAAAGATTGGCCGAAAAGAGAGAGAGATCGTGAGACACAATATTAACTCATAAAGACGGAGGAAAGACAGACGCAAGAGTTTTGAATGCTTTGATTTTATAGAGGTCGCAAGAAAGAGAGAACCGGTAGACCTCCGGTTAGATTTTGAGGTTCAGAACGATGTAAGCTATCTGATCCTCCGGACTACGTCAACTGCTGTCCATTGCACGTGCAGTGTAACGGATGCCTATGACGGGCATCTTCGTAGACTGAATCTACTCCCGATTTCTCCGACCCAACGGGGGGATGGAAAGGTTCGGTGGACCTTATGGGGGAGAGCCGTTATGGCATCAAGAGCGAGCAGTCCATACATACCGCACGCTTCCCCGGGGGCACGAATTATGGAGAGTAAGCGGGAAAGGAAGTACCGTTTCCACGAGATAGAAGGCAGCGACCCATTCCGCCTTCTATCATCCGCCTTTCAAGCAAGAGAATACAAGCACATAGAAAGTGAAGTGGAGTGAGAGGGACTATAAGAAAAGAATACAATTCCAAACTATTCCTACCTAAAAGTAGAATAAAGTCCCTGATGATTTCCTATGTCTCAATTCATAATCAGCACTCGATTGAGTATCCAAAACCTAGACCTACAACTGCATTCGAGCGTATAATGAGCACTCGAATGAGTTTCCAACCCTAGAATCGCAGATGCGGTTTTGATGAGATCGTCAAACGACATTAATTCGCCTAGAGTAATTTGACTTCCCACGCCACCGCGCCTACCATCCCAGAGACCTAGGGCGAAAGATGTGTGCTCTGCACACTCGCACTTTCTCAAAGTGCTACCCTAGAATCGCAGATGCGGGCAAATGAGAATGCCGAAGGTTGAAAATGATAAAATAATTGAATTGGATCTAATCTCTCATTCGGACTGTCGGATGGAAAGGTTCGGTGGACCTTATGGGGGAGAGCCGTTATGGCATCAAGAGCGAGCAGTCCATACATACCGCACGCTTCCCCGGGGGCACGAAGTATGGAGAGTAAGCGGGAAAGGAAGTATCGTTTCCACGAGATAGAAGGCAGCGACCCATTCCGCCTTCTATCATCCGCCTTTCAAACAAGAGAATACAAGCACATAGAAAGTGAAGTGGAGTGAGAGGGACTATAAGAAAAGAATACAATTCCTGACTATTCCTTCCTAAAAGTAGAATAAAGTCCCTGATGATTTCCTATGTCTCAATTCATAATCAGAACTCGATTGAGTATCCAAAACCTAGACCTACAACTTCATTCGAGCGTATAATGAACACTCGAATGAGTTTCCAACCCTAGAATCGCAGATGCGGTTTTGATGAGATCGTCAAACGACATTAATTCGCCTAGAGTCATTTGACTTCCCACGCCACCGCGCCTACCATCCCAGAGACCTAGGGCGAAAGATGTGTACTCTGCACACTCGCACTTTCTCAAAGTGCTACCCTAGAATCGCAGATGCGGGCAAATGAGAATTCCGAAGGTTGAAAATGATAATGTAATTGAATTGGATCGAATCTCTCATTCGGACTGTCTTCCCTTCCCTCTAAGACCTTCGGCTTCCCATTATGACCCACGCCTACCATCCCAGAGTTGAAAGAGGGGCTGCTCACGATTTCCGATTGAGCTGCCAAAATACCTTCACCATTCAGGAAATTCCGATTTAGGAGGCAAGCAAACAACAAAAAAAGGCAATAGAAAGTGATGTGAATGGGGCATTACACGGGACAAAAAAATGCGAAGGGCCATGCCAGTAATTTATTCTTTTTTTCTTTTTTTCTTTTTCTTTTTCTTTTTCTTTTTGTTTTTATTTGTTTTTCTTTTTGTTTTTGTTTTTGTTTTTCTTTTTGTTTTTGTTTTTCTTTTTATTTCTTTTTCTTTTTATTTCTTTTTTTTTTCTTTTGTTTTTGTTTTTTTTTTATTTTACTGGCACATTCCCACTAAAACGATCATAATCAGAGATATAATCAGAGAGAGAAAGAGGGGGGGGGGGGGGTATTGGGATGCAGGAGACCTCTGCATGTTACGAAAAAAAAAAGAAAAAAAAAAGAAAACATCCTTCATATGATTACTGTACTGTTCCTCCTCTTCATTCCTTTAGGGTATTGTAGCTTCTGGCCTGTTAGACTCGATTCCTGCAATGAGCAATTCATTATTTCCAGGACGGTCTCCTTCCTCTGCCTCTTCTCTCTGTGATGGAAGGAAGATCAGGAGGAATCACACTCAGGTATTCTATTTTTATTGGTAGCAAAATCATCACTAAAATTGAAACTTTAGAATGTTGTGCCGCTTTTAAGCTACTCTTTTAGGTTGCATGCTGACAATGAGTGTATCTTGTACTTATATTACTTGTCTGTGAAACATAAGAACAATGGGTTGTAATTCGCAAGTTTAACTCTGACCAACCATGTTGCTATTTCCCAATCCGGTACTCACCTCACTCTACTATTATTCCTTCTCCTCCCTTCAACTCATCCTGAATGGAACGAGTGGGGTACGGTAGCAATCGATACTGTAGTCACACTGGCCTTCCTTGATCTGATTTCTGTAATGAGTAATTTCATTATTTCCAGGTCCCCCTCCTTCCTCTTCTCTTCTCCCTTCTCTCTATTGGATGGAAATTCAGGAGGATTCGGTACTCAGGTGGGCAATTTGTAACTAACATTTAATCATCATTGATAAACTTCCAACTAAAAAATGCCGTATTCGCATTCTAATTTGGAACCTTTGAAAGGCACACTATTCCCCACTTATCAGAAGTGGTTTTGTTCTTTTACTAGGGATTGTTGATGTGTAAAAAGTCAATGAATGTATGAATGCAATCAATGAAGTGACAATGAATGCATATTTCTTTCACTTGGCTATGAAACATACAAACATCAAGCTAAAATTCATAATTTTCTGCCCAATTTAGCCTATTGTCATTTACAAATCATTTCTCACCTCTATCATATTCTACTCCTTTCGTCCTCCTCTCATCCATCTTGGAACGAGCGGGTACCGTAGATAATAATAGATTCTTCTCTTCGCAGGCTCTCTGGCCATTCATGATTCGATAACTGAACAAGTAATTCATTATTTCTAGGCCACTCTTCCCCTCTTCTCTTCCCTCTTCCCTCTTCACTCTGGTATTCGGGCACTCAGGAGGATTCTCTGCTCAGGTATTCTATTTTGAATATTATTAAAAACTTCACAAAAAAGACACTTGAGCATATTATCTTGTTTTTGGAAACAACAACTGTTCCGTTACCCGCCGAGTGCTTTCTATTACTTGGCTATGAAGCTTAAAAGAAAAGAGATACAAATAAATTTCACGGTGATCAAGCCTATTTTTATTTACAAATCAGCTCCACACCTCAATTTAAACGGTCTCCTTGTACTCTCTTTTCTGATCCTGAGAGGAACGAGTGGAGTACGGTAGATATCGATTGCCTCGTGGTAGTGTAGGCACTCTGGCCTTCCTTGATTCGTTATCTGCAATTTTATTATTTCCAGGCCGCTCGGATTCCCTTCCTAATAATTGGTGATGAAACATAAAGACAATAGGATGCAATTAGTAATTTTCATCCTGTTCTGGGCTGTTTTATTTCACAATTCTCTACTGACCATACTCGAATGTGTTTCCTCCTGGCTCCTTCTACTGACTCCTTACTGTAGTTATTGGGCTGGGTACGGTATCGATCGATCGATTCACATGCGATGGCGTAATCTCCCTGACACTTCCACTGACGAAATCTGAAAAGAGTAATTCATAATTTTCAGGTCGGTCGCCTTCACAACATCCTTCCCTTCCCTCTGCTCTGTATTGGACGGGCAATCAAGAGGAGTAACAATCAGGTATTCATTCTAAATATATTTTACCCATTTCCCACTTAAAATTGCACCACTAATAAATTCGAAGCTAGCATGATGTGCCTATAATAAGCAGCAACTTTTGGGTTAAAAGCTATTACTTGGTTTTCGAAGCACAAAAGCAAAGGGTTGAAATTTTTCTTTCTAATTAAATCGATGCGATTTTCCTTAATCTGGTGCTCACCTCACTATTGTCACATTCCTCCATGTTCCTTCTACTCATTCCTTGCTGTAGAGAGGGCTGGGCACGGGATTTATTGATTGCACTCGCTATGGGGTCGTCTGCCACTTCTATTGTCGATATTGTCGATATCTGAAAAGAGTAATTCATAATTTCCAGACCACTCGTCTTCCCTTCCTTCTCCTCTTCCCTCATCTCGTCCCTCTTCCCTCTATTGGACAGGCAATAAGGATGAGCCTGAGTCAGGTATTCTATTTTTTCCCAATTTTAATTCATATTTACATCAGTGATAAATTCGAAGCTATCACAATGTGCCTGTTGGAAGCAACAACTTTTGATTTACAGACGAAGTACGCGCTACTTGCCAATTTTTCTGCGAATAGGCCTAGCACACTTACAATTAAAAAATCTCTGATAAAGCCCTGATAGAACACAAAAGAACCCTCCCTGGCTCCCTACTTCTCTTCCGTATTTATGTGCTCTGCGAAACTTGAAAGAACTGAGGTAAATGATATTGGGTTCAATGAAACATACAAGCAATATATTGAAATACTAGCTTTGCTAATTGAAACTACATTATTTGTATTTCTCCTATTTTATTTTTCACGTTAGCACATAAACTGGTCGTGGCTATTTCCTTATGCGTTGGAACTCCGACCCACCGTGTCTATGATCGAAGAGTGAATCCACTCTTGGGGTGGCCTCGATCGATTACGGTACTCATCTGGGAGATCCGGTAGTTCCGATTGTCTGTAATTGATAAGCGTTAATTGCAGTAGCCCTCCGATGACTCTCTCCATTTCCCGTGGCAGAGAAAGCGAAGAAGGAAAGGGAAGAGAACACTCGCTTCCTACTCAGGTAACTAATTCTAGTATCTAATTACATGAATCATAAACAAAACAGGAGATTAGCAGACTTGAATGCCGCTTTTTTAAGCTTCATGAAAATAATATCGGTTTGATATCACCCAAAAATCTCACTCCTCATTGACTTACCTCTGGTATTTCGCGTCTCCTCCTCAATTCCACTTCTTGATAATCGATCGATCGATCGATAAGTGCGGTAGTCGTGGGATACGGTAGCTCTCGGGTGCTGCAGCCTCGGCCATTCTGCAATTTTACTAGTTTGAGAGAATCCCCTTGTGTTCGTGTTTCATGACAATATTTATTCTCGAAAGCGACGTGAACTTGGACTTTGAAAATAAAATCAGTTGCTAATTATCCCTAACTTCTCCCCTCCTTTCACTCACCATGGCTTATCGATCCATCCTAAGCGCGTAACTCCTAGATCTTGGTACGGTAGGTGCTTGCACGGGTACGGTAGTCCTGATTCGAGTACGGCCAGTCTGAAATATATATTTTCAGTCGACTCTCTTCGTTTTGCACGCTATCTCGGTGCGGCCATGAAGTGAGGCAAGGGAGGAAGGAGGAGGAAATCGTCCCCAATTCAGGTATGATATTCTTGATATTTTGCCCTTCTCTGTCATCACAAAGTGGTAATAGTGATTCAAATCATCACTATGCAATCGATAACGTGAAACACTGACCAGGCTGTGCTTGACTGACGATAGCGTCCAGTATCCTCTCTCATTCTTCTGGGGATACTGTCACCACTTCTCGATTCGATTGATTCGAGGGGAAGATTCCTCCGGCGTCGGCCGAGCCGCGGGTTGGTCACATAACCGACGCCTGTAAGGGATAATTCCATCAAATTATACCGTAACTTCAAATCTGTGCATCCATCTAATAAATTCGAAGAGAGCGCAATGGGCCTGTTCGTAGCGACAACTTTTGCGTTACTCGCTCAGTGTATTTTATTATTATTAATTAGTTACGAGACATGAAAACAATGGGTTGAAATTAGCAACTGTCCACCTAGTCTAGGCTGTTTGGTTTCGTTTCCTCGGATGCAATCAGTGCTACCATTTGTCATAAAAATCCTGGCAAATCCGTGTTTCATTCTCTGATCCCTTCCACTCACCATTGGAGGGAGAAGTGAAGAGGGACGAGGAGCCGACGACTCGGACTTGCGCTTGCACGGTACTCAACGCTGCTTCCCGCTAACGATCCAACTGTAGAGAAACTAATTTAGAACACCATCTACCGTATCCGCTCAATAGTTATCGATTTTTTAAATACCATATTCCAAGCAGACTGTGCACATTAGATAAAACCCTGGTGAAACGGCAAAGAACCCCCTGATCTACTTCTTACGCGTTGAAACTCCGACCCACCTCATATTAGATCTGCTTTACTATTCCACTAGTTCCTTCTTGAGTACGGTAGTGGCGGGCCTCGATCGATTCTCGGTGGATCCGGTAGCTCCGAGTGCCTGTAATTGATAAGCGTTAATTTCAGTTGCCCTCCCGTCGTCTGACTCTCTCCGTTTCCCGTGCTCTCTCGTCGGGCAGAGAAAGCGAAGAAGGAATGAGAAGAGGACACTCGCCTCCTACTCAGGTAATAACTGGATTCTTTCGTTATTCCCTATCAATCGCAGAATTAAAACGCGATATGTTTGTGTTTCATGACAATTTTATTCTCGAAAGAAACTTTGCAAAAAATAGAAACAATTGCTAATATGCCCATACTTCTCCAACCCATTCACTCACCATATCTTATCGATCGCTCCTCCTTGTAACTCGCTCATTGATCGAACGAGGTACGGTAGCTCTCGAACGGGGTACGGTAGGGAGTACGGTAGACCAGTCTGCAATCGATAACTTGATTGTTTTATTCATTCGCAAACTGGAAATAGTGAGACCAAAGCGATGTTTATACCGTAACTTCAAATCTGTGCATCCATCTAATAAATTCGAAGAGAGCGCAATGGGCCTGTTCGTAGCGACAACTTTTGCGTTACTCGCTCAGTGTATTTTATTATTATTAATTAGTTACGAGACATGAAAACAATGGGTTGAAATTAGCAACTGTCCACCTA
The DNA here is from genome assembly GCA_900490705.1 of Pristionchus arcanus. Taxonomy (NCBI): domain Eukaryota; kingdom Metazoa; phylum Nematoda; class Chromadorea; order Rhabditida; family Neodiplogasteridae; genus Pristionchus; species Pristionchus arcanus. The sequence continues at coordinate 130,437 of LS485760.1, forward strand.
GTCTAGGCTGTTTGGTTTCGTTTCCTCGGATGCAATCAGTGCTACCATTTGTCATAAAAATCCTGGCAAATCCGTGTTTCATTCTCTGATCCCTTCCACTCACCATTGGAGGGAGAAGTGAAGAGGGACGAGGAGCCGACGACTCGGACTTGCTCTTGCACGTCCTGTACTAAAGTCTCTCTTGCTGCTCTCTTCGATCCAACTGTAAAGAAACTAATTTAGAACACCATCTACCGTATCCGCTCAATAGTTATCGATTTTTTAAATACCATATTCCAAGCAGACTGTGCACATTAGATAAAACCCTGGTGAAACGGCAAAGAACCCCCTGATCTACTTCTTACGCGTTGAAACTCCGACCCACCTCATATTAGATCTGCTTTACTATTCCACTAGTTCCTTCTTGAGTACGGTAGTGGCGGGCCTCGATCGATTCTCGGTGGATCCGGTAGCTCCGAGTGCCTGTAATTGATAAGCGTTAATTTCAGTTGCCCTCCCGTCGTCTGACTCTCTCCGTTTCCCGTGCTCTCTCGTCGGGCAGAGAAAGCGAAGAAGGAATGAGAAGAGGACACTCGCCTCCTACTCAGGTAATAACTGGATTCTTTCGTTATTCCCTATCAATCGCAGAATTAAAACGCGATATGTTTGTGTTTCATGACAATTTTATTCTCGAAAGAAACTTTGCAAAAAATAGAAACAATTGCTAATATGCCCATACTTCTCCAACCCATTCACTCACCATATCTTATCGATCGCTCCTCCTTGTAACTCGCTCATTGATCGAACGAGGTACGGTAGCTCTCGAACGGGGTACGGTAGGGAGTACGGTAGACCAGTCTGCAATCGATAACTTGATTGTTTTATTCATTCGCAAACTGGAAATAGTGAGACCAAAGCGATGTATTTGTGTTTCACTATTCTTTTAAACCATGGCGCTCCCCCCTTCCCTCTGTAGTCAATTACCATACCAATCGACGTGCGATTCTATCGTATTCTACTCTAATACTCACTCTCTACTCAATTAGCATACAACTTTTACACAATTACCATCTCAAACTCTTCTATCCGTTTCTATCTCGTCATTCCTTGTTCTTTCTTCCCTACTTTCATCTCTATTCGCTGAAACACTGACCCACCTTTTATCTTGATAATTCAATTCCTTCTTAATCATTCCTTCCCATTCCATTCCATTCCTTCTCCTTCTTTCCTTCTTCCTCCTCCAATTAGGCACCGGCCGGTCCCCGGATCGGCCACATAACCGGTGCCGTCCTTCCTTCCTTCTTCCATTCCTTTCTTCTTCAACATCTGCAATCAATAAATCAATAATTACAGTCGCCCGTCTCCCCCGACTCTCTTCATTCCCCGCATTCTCTCGTCGGGAAGAGATCGGAGGGAGGAGGAAAGGATTCGTCCCCACTCAGGTGGGTCATTTTCACTCGCATTTTTCAGCATTAATAAATAAATGAAACAAAAATGCACCTCTATTTTCCCTTCTCACTTCCTTTCGCCTGCTTGGGCGTGGCGGTGTGTGGCGGCGGGGAGCACCTCTGAAGGGGCAGCATCTGTAAACTCATAAATCAAATCACTTGCTTTGAATTGCTTTGAGCTATTCGATTCGCCCCCGACGATTATCATTCAAACTTGGCTTGATTAGGAGCATATTTCGTATTTCAACCCATCCGTTTACGCTTTTACGAAGCTTTAGAAGAAATAAGTCCTTTTTGAAACATAAATCCCCAGAATCATAACGTACCCACGAACTAGATTGGAACCCCGAGTATTTTCGGTTTCACGCAGGGTTTAGTCAGGGGATGAAACCAAAGATGTGAAACCATTTGCAAAATTTCCGTCTCTCTCTTTCCTCTCCTCTTCTATCTCGTCCTTCCTTTTTCGTATTTCCCCCCGGTTTCATCACTATTCGATGAAACACAGACCCACCTCATCTCTTCATCTCTTCATCCTTCCATTACATCCAATTCCTTCCTTCTTTATCCTCCAAGTAGGCGCCGGCCGATCCACGAATCGGTCACATAGCCGGCGCCTTTCCATCCATCCATTCTTCCATCCCATTCTTCTGTCCTTCCATTCCCATCTTCCTTCACCTCTGCAATCAATAAATCAATAATTACAGTTGCCCGTCTCCCCCGACTCTCTTCATTACACGCGCTCTCTCACCGGCAGAGAAAGGAGGGAAGAGGAGAGGATTAGTCCCCACTCAAGTGGGTCATTTTCACTCATATTTTTTGGAATAAATAAATGAAACAAAAAAGCACCTCTATTTTCCCTTCTCTCTTCCTTTCGCCTGCTTGGACGTGGCGGTGCGTGGTGGCGGGGGCCTCTGAAGGGCAGCATCTGTAAAATCATAAATCAAATCACTTGCTTTGAATTGCTTTGAGCTATTCGTTTCACCCCCGACGATTATCATTCAAACTTGGCTTGATCATAAACAAATTTCGTATTTCAACCCAACCGTTTTTTTTGTTTTCACGAAATATTAGAAAGAATGAGTCAAACAAAGACCCCCTGAATCATAACGTATTCCCAAACTAGATTAGAACCCCGTCTAATTTCGTTTTCATGCAGGGTTCAAATAATCAGGTCATGAAACAAAAGATTTACATAATTCCCGTCTCCCTCTCCTAGCTTTGCCTCTATCTCGTCCTTCCTTATTCATGTTTCCCCGGTTCACCGACCCACCTGATCTCTTCTTCTTTCCATTCCTTCTCATTCCATTCCTTCTTTCTTCATCTTCCAATTAGGCACCGGCCGATCCACGATTCGGTCACATAGCCGGCGCCTTTCCATTCATCCATCCTTCCATCCCATTCTTCTCTCCTTCCAATCCATTCTTCCTTCGCCTCTGCAATCAATAAATCAATAATTTCAGTCGCCCGTCTCCCCCACTCTCTTCATTCCCCACACTCTCTCGTCGGGCAGAGAACAGATGGAGGAAAGGATTCGTCCATCACTCAGGTGGGGCATTTTCAATCATCTTTTTGGGCACTAATACATAAATGAAACAAATAAGTACCTCTATCATCCCTTCTCTCCTGCTGGTGCCAGCGTGCGTGTGGTGTCGGTGTGTGGCGGGGGCCTCGGAAGGGGCAGCATCTGTAAAATCGAATTTTAAAAAATCGATAATTGCTTTGCCTACCGTATCTCCCCTGGGTGGGCTACCGTGTCTCACCTGATGGAATGTGGAATGTGTAGCTAGATTCGAACCCCGTAAGATGTCCGTTTCACGGTGAAACATTCACCCCCTATGATTTCATCTTTCCAACCCATCGGTTAATGTTTCACCGAAGCGGATAGTAACCAATCCTTTTTGAAGCATAAATAACTGGTAAATGAATTCCGGTTTGCGATCAATTTGAGTTGGCAAAGATCTCCCCAACTAGATCGGAAACCCGTACAATCGCGGTTTCACGCCCGCTTGATGGAGCTAAAATTACTCTATCTGCCATAATTTCCATTAGCACTCACCAATCGAGCGGCGTTAGACGCCCGGCGCTGAGCACCCATCATGACGCTAGCGAAAGGAAGCATCATCTGCAATTAATATTTATTTATTTCTTTTTTTATTATAGTAAATCTATTATTGCAGATCGCCTGCCCGTCCTCCATCCCATTCCCTGCAGGAGACCTACAGGAGGCCCGCCCGGTTCACAGGTACACTTTCACTTGGCAAAGATTGGCAAAGAAATCAGCTAGATTTGTGCATCACATATCAGTATTTACACTAGTTTTACTACGAAAGATCACCAATGGAAAGGTACTGTAGCTACCGTAACTATCGATGCTCACCTTACGGCTTTGAGCCCTCGAGCTCTCGACAAAAAAAGTGGAGACACAACGACGACGCAAGCGTCCATCACAAACTGGCTCTCGTGGAAGAGGGCGCGGTGAAAGATACTGAAATTAGTCAATATTAGCTATGTAAGGGCTACTGTAGGTTTGTAAATATTGAATATTAGCTAAATGTAAGTAACGAATACTGTAGCTACCGTAATTCTCACCTGTAGACTAAATAGTGATAAGAATAGATACTGCAAATTTGCAGACTGCAGATGACGGTAGTGGCACGGGGTAAGGTACTGAAATTAGTCGATATTGCGAGGGCTACTGTAGCTACCGTAATGCTCACCTTGAGAGAAAATCGTAGCTACAAAAGAGGAGCACAAATGGAAGAGATGCAATGGAGAGTCGACACAGGAACAGCGAAACTGCAATTTTGATTGAAAAATCAATTTTCTCAAATTGTTAAGGCTACTGTAGCTACCGTAATTGTTTTGATGCTCACCTCAGTACGACATGTAGAGACAAAGTAGATACGAAAGAACGAGTGCGGCTACAGTAGGAGGGCAAGGAGAAGAGTACGGTACCATCTGGAATAAAAAATCGATAATTCCAGTTTGACGGCACCCGCCCACTCGTCAACTTCGGTGAGGGAGGAGAAGGGATCGATCAGTGAGGTACGGTAGTCCTATTCCGTTATATCCCCCTCTAGTCTGCTCGATCGATAAATAAAAAAAAATGTTATTGCAAAATGGGTATTTAAACTGCAGGTAAGGCCGCCGCTTTTGCGTTTCATGGGCGCTAATTAGGGCTGGGACAATGGATGGAAAGGGGGGGGGGTGAAGTTTTACTCTTGCTATTATGCTATTAGGAGGAGATGGAAATAATGAGTAACTCACTTGGGTAAACAGCCGGGAAGAGATGGATAATTGAGCATAAGAGGAAGAATAGAATGAAGGAAGTATAGATAGTTGGGATGAAACACTGATACTGCAAGTAGAAATCAATTAGGAATATGTCCGGGATATTCAATCACTTACTTTATTATTAGCTCCGAGGTAAATATAAATAGACGAATATTCTGCTCTTTATGAGCATAGATAGAGAGCGTAAATGTCAAAGAATGGCCTTTCTGCAATGAGGGATACGGTAGAGTGGAAATATCGATCGGATTACGGTAGTCTGGACTGGGAATGGCTTGGGATGCTCACCTTTGCACGATAGAGAAAACTAGGAGTAGATGGCACAAATAATAAATATAATAAATAGAGAATGAATAGTTGTGCTGCAATTAGAGATGATTCGTTAGGTCGAAAGTAGCAAACAAGCTGGCGATCTCTCAATTGCCCATGCTATCTCGCTGATCAGACAGTGCGAGAGAGCATGGAGAATGGGGAGAGAGGAAGGAAGGGGGGGGGGCTCACCTTTAGATAATAGATAATATTGAATACTTGGCCGGGTAGATGCCCATGACACTATAGAAAGATGACACATGTAGATGATATCTGCAATGAGGGTTACGGTAGAACATCGATCGGGATACGGTAGTGACTTACCTTATACTGAGATCGGAATAATAATAGAATAAGTACTTGACATAATCAGTGATAACGAAAAGAGAGAGAGATAAACGACTTTCGCAAGAGACCTGCAATGAGGGATATTGTATAGTGTGAGTATCGATCGGGCTACGGTAGTCTGGACTGAATAGAAATGGTAACTCACTTTGCACAAATTATGAAGGAAATATAAGAAGAATGAATATATATATATACGAATAGAATTAATTAGCAATATGCGACTGGGCGCGTAACTGCAATGAATGAAACTGTAAAGGAGTTGGTGAGAGACTGTGCGAAAGTGAGAGTGTACAGGCAGGTGGGGGGAGAGGATATTGTTCACCTGTGGCAAGAAAGACGATGGGTAGGGGCCAGATGGTACAGTAATAGAGCCGAACAGCGTGGGGGGTCGGACAAGCGTCTGGACGGCGTTAAAGCTGCAATGAGAAGAGGTCAGTTAGTGTTTCACTCTCTCACTTTCACACACTCTCTCGTTTCTCTGACCAGTTAGAGACAAACTCTCCTCGTTTTGCCTTATCTCTCGGCGGTCAGAGAAGCGAGAGAGCAGGTGAATGTGAGAGAGCGCAGACAGAAAAGGGAGGCGGAAAGAAGCTCACTTGATGGTACAGAATGGAAAAAATGGAGATAAGGCAACAGTGCTCAAGCAACTGTGCAATCGATGATAAATGATCGATCCTCTATATCGATCGACCGAGTACGGTGGCAGATGAGTACGGTAGCTGCAATGAGTATTGGTTAGAGAGGCGCTCTCTCCATTTCACCCGCTCTCTCGCACTGTCTGACCGGCGAGAGAGCGGGCGGAATCGAGAGAGGGAGGGATGAAACTGCAACTAACCGGGAGAGCAGCGCGGGACGAGAGCGACCATACGAGCAGACAGGGGACGAGGTGCGCGTGGAGTGTGGGTGTGCAGGGAAGAGTGGCGACTGGTATGGCGATAGACAGAGCAATGGGGGCGGCACGCCACCCATTCTCCCATCGACCAGCCGCCAGAGTGGTCATAGACAACACTCCTTTACTCCTATGCTCCTTCCTCCTCCGAGGCCGACTCATGCCGACCGAGACACAGCTGCAAATAGGCGAATATCTGTGGTGGAAAGAGTGTTGTTTTTGAACTACATATCACTACTGGCAAAATTTAGTTTCATCGGTTGACCTTTGATCTTTGAACTGCCGTTAATGCTAACGCACAACGGGGGCATTTTCATGTTTCATGGGGGGTTGAAGGATGTTGATGTAGCTACCGTATTCATGCAACTACTCAAAAAGTATGGAGGGAAGCGGAAACTGACCGAGTAGACATGGAGAGACGAGGGCAGAGACGGGCAGCCGGCAACAGACGAGCGAGGTGAGGCGAGAGACGGGAGACGAAGAAGACCAGTGAGCGTGCGCGGGAGAGAGCCTGAATGAGGAACGATCAGTGATGAGCACGGGGCCGGATATCGGACTATACCACCGATTTCTCCCCTCGTTTGAAGCCTCTAACCCCCTGGTAACAGATTTTATGACGAACCCCTCGTTCAGAACGATTGCGATAGAAAAAATTCGTCTAGAATACCCGCCTTTTCGAAGTTTCATGCTTCAACAACTTTTTTGGGGTTATGAAAAACAAAACAACCCGGTTTTCGAAGATGACCAGACTTGCATGCGCTCTCACATTAAGAAACACTCGCGTGTTTCACTGGCGGTCAATCGATAAGGCAGAAATACGAGACGATAACTCACCTGGATGGATCGAGGAGGGAGAGAGGGGGGCCCGGAACATGGGCGGAGGCGGAAGATGGAAGCCTCCGGGACACCCCCAATCCCCACTCCTCGTTGGCTACGTCCTTGGAGACCCCGGCACGACTACACTGCCTCCTGGAATGAGAGCGCTACTTGGCGATTACACATTTTCCGGCTATTGTTCCGCCTTTCTTATCAGTATGTTTTCTTGCGCAATAGAAACGCGAGCGAGAGCAAAAGAAGGCTGTAAAATGTCTTTTCTTTTTTTTAAATTTAGAACATTTTGTTCCAGGAGAGAAGCGACGAGAAGATGAGGATGGTCTACGGCGGGCCCGGGCCTACAAGATGCCCGTCGTCGCGACCGAGGAATGCCAGGTATTCCATCTCTACGCGCATTAGCTACCGTAGCAACTGGCTATTGATTCACGCATGCACATCGTATTCAGTCACTTGTCGATACCAGACTACCGTATCCCCCCTACCGTACCTTAGAGCGGAAGAGGGAGACCCTTGCAGGCCTCAGCGAACGCCCACAACGTCTCCAGGTTGTCATTGCCCTGCTCCCTGAAAATAGCCAATAATCGATTATCTACCGTAACCCCCTCCCTTCATTTATGGGGCACACATCGATCCGCAAGTGCAAAAAGCGGATGAAATCAGGTTTCACCAAAATAGTTTTGCTTTGTCTTGAGCTAATTATTCAAACTGAGAAACATTAAAGACGCGAGTGATTTCACTGAGATTGCCTACAAGCGCGTTTGTCGTTGCACTTTTGCTACTAATCCATCGCCGTTCGATCGATATTCTACCGTACCCCCCCCCCAGGATGGAAGCCTCCGGGACACCCCCAATCCCCACTCCTCGTTGGCTACGTCCTTGGAGACCCCGGCACGACTACACTGCCTCCTGGAATGAGAGGGCTACTTGGCGATTACACATTTTCCGGATATTGTTCCGCTTTTCTTATCAGTATGTTTTCTTGCGCAATAGAAACGCGAGCGAGAACAAAAGAAGGCTGTAAAATGTCATTTCTTTTTTTTAAATTTAGAACATTTTGTTCCAGGAGAGAAGCGACGAGAAGATGAGGATGGTCTACGGCGGGCCAGGGCCTACAAGATGCCCGTCGCGACCGAGGAATGCCAGGTAATCCATCTCTACGCGCCTTAGCTACCGTAGCCACTGGCTATTGATTCGCGCATGCCCATCGTATTCAGTCACTTGTCGATACCAGACTACCGTATCCCCCCTACCGTACCTTAGAGCGGGAGCGGGAGACCCTTGCAGGCCTCGGCGAATGCCCACAACGTCTCCAGGTTGTCATTGCCCTGCTTCCTGAAAATAGCCAATAATCGATAATCTACCGTAACCAGCCACCTCCCACCGTGACCCCCTCCCCCCTCATTTTTTGGGTGAACATCGACCCGCAAGTGCAAAAAGCGGATGAAATCAGGTTTCACCAAAATAGGTTTGCTTTGTCTTGAGCTAATTATTCAAACTGAGAAACATTAATGACGCGAGTGATTACACTGAGATTGCCTACAATCGCGTTTGTCGTTGCACTATTGCTACTAATCCAGAGTCGTTCGATCGATATTCTACCGTACCCCCCCCCTATCACTACCGTAATCCCCCTCACTCACTTGATGGCGTTGTACTGGTCCCCGTAGCTGCGCTTCGACCAGCGCACGGCGCGTCCAGTAGCCGCGTGCTCCGCGAGGATCTGATGAGCGAAAAATCAATACCGATCAATAGCGTCCCCCTCTTCCGGTTACCGTATCCCCCCGCATGATTACTGTAGCCCACGAACCCTGTCGTATTCTACTCAGATGAAACAACGCTCGAAAAATCAATACCCAATCGGCCTACAGTATCCCCGTTTCTGCCTACCGTACTCACCTGTCTTCCGTAGTCCTCGACGCGCTGCAGCAGTGCGTCGTATTCGTCCGCCATGCGCTTCGCCAAGACCTCGAATGCCTGCGATAGATCAATTTATTTGCGTTACCGTACCCCTCCCTGACTCCGCCCCTTTTCTACCGTACTTCCCTGACTTACCTGAAGCTGCTGCGTGTGGGCGGGGTCGGCGATGGTTCCGGCCGTGAGACGGACGGCGCCCGCGGCGACGGCGTCGCGCAGGGCCACGAGACGCTTGCCCACAACGGTGGTCAAGCTTCTCCAGCAGCCGCTGAGGCGCTGGTTGGCCTTGCCGTTGATCTGCAATGCGGTAAGATGCAGGGAGTGGAATACGGTAGATACGGAATACGAGGGTACGGTAACTGAATCTCTCACCTTGGTCTGGTGACCGGGCGCGGTGAGGTACGCCAGGAGACGCGCCTTGATGGCGGCGATGTTGGCCGCGAAGGGCGCAGGCGGACCGGCGGCTGCAGCTGCAGGGGCTGCGACAGCTGCAGCAACTGCAGCACGTGCGGGAGGAGCGACGGGGGCGAGCGCCACCGGGGCCGGCACCGGGACAGCGGGCACCGGAACCACCGGGACCAAGGGCTGCTGAGCGGGCTGGGCCACAGGCTGCAGCGCCTGCGCGACGACTGCGGCGGCGGCGACCAACACGGCAGCCTGGAATACGTAGGTATACGGTAATCGGGTGCGGTGGGTCCACACGGGTACGGTAGCTGGTACCCTGGCAGGCGAAACAAGAAAATCCCTAGCACAAATCAGCTTCTTATCCGGTGTTGAAACCCCAAATTCATAGTGCGTTTTTAACATGAAATTAGAACGGATTGAAACAGAAAATTCTCAGGAGGCAGTTGCAAACTAATATTTGGCACGATCAAGTTTGGTAGTTGCTGGTGATTGTTTCTGTTTTCGATAAAAAATGTGCGGGTTGTTCTAGAAATACCTAGTGTGGGTTCGCCGTAAACTGATTGTGTTTGGCCGAAACAGAAAAATCCCGGTGTAATTTTAATCTTGTAAAATATTTAATTTCAGAAGGCACTCAATGCGATCGGAAGGATGGAGGGAAATGGACGAATCGGAGGTGAGCAACTGGTGATTTCACGTTTCGGAAACTTTTTGGAAAATCATTGTTTTTTTGGGCATTATCCCAGCTACAGTAAGTGGTGGTGTGGTGCGTGGTGTGGGGCTACCGTACCTGCTGCGCTGCCTGAGTGCGCGCCTTCTCCTCCTCGATCTCCCTCTCGAGCGCTTCGATCTCCGCCACGAGGCGGTAGGTATCCGCTCGTGCTCCCTCGCGTGCCTCGTACTCGTCGGTCAACAGGACGTCGACACGGGCACGGGCACGTCTCTCCTGCGCCACGTCATTCTTCGCCTCCGCCAGCTCATGCTCGAGACGCGCCACCGTGACACGCCTGCAAAATTGATCGATAGTGATTGGCTACCCTATCCAAGAGTTCAAAGATCACTGCTACCGTACCCAAGGTTCAAAGATCACTGCTACCGTACCCAAGAGTTCAAAGATCAGTGATACCGTACCCAAGAGTTCAAAGATCACTGCTACCGTACCCAAGAGTTCAAAGATCGCAGCTACCGTATTCAAGAGTTCAAAGATCACTGCTTCCGTAACCCCACCCCCCCCCTCCCGGAAGAATAAGGAGATAAATGGACACTCACGCTCTCTTGAGCGGCGAGCACCAGTGAGCGTCCAGAGGCGGTCTGCAAGTAATAATATTACGGTAGGTGCAGTACGGTAGGACAAATCGATTGATTCACAATGCGCAAACTCGTCGCTACGGTGCAATAGGTGGATTGGAATCGTATGAGTCATTTGATACCAGCAGGATTCCTGCTGCATACACTCAATCAATAGCGAAGAAATCAATCTGGGCATATTACTGTTTCTATACTTCCCGCCAACCAATCGATGCTGGCTGAATTACTGCGCAATCAATAGACTAGAATTGTATGAACACTAGCCAATTGATACTAGCTGAATTTCTAGTCACACACTCAGACAATAGCTGTGGTTTGGTCTGGCAGCCTTTTGCTGCCGTATTCTCCGCTAATCAATCGACACATTTACAGGAAGAGTACGGTACCTTCTGTTGGGCGTGGCGGCGGCGGCGAGCGGCGATCCGATGGGATCCGCGAAGAAGTAGTCGTCGTTGAGACGGCCGGCCGGAGACTGCTCCCTGTACGTTTTTATTTATTGATTGGGTATTACGGTAGCCGGGAGGGGGAATCGAAAACTGGTTTTATTAACCTGTGGTCATTGCAAACATTTCCCCCGAAACATATAGGTTTCACAAAATGGATGTGTCCTGTGCGCTATCTAGCCGTGCTCGGGTTAGCGGCAATTGCTTATGGGGGCGTAATCTACTCTTGCTTGGGGAATGTCTCGGGGTACGGTAGGAGCCGGTTGGTATACGGTACCTGAATCGATCGGGCGAGTTGTGGGGCGGCTCCTGGTTGTCCTCATCGTGGATGGGCACGGGCTGGGCCGGCTCATCGTGCGCTGCTCCAGCAGCAGGCACCTCCAGCATTGCAGCAGCTCTGCAAGGATACGGTAGCTATGAGGAGGAGGGGGCGATCGATAACTAATAGCTGATTACGGTAAGAGCTACCGTACCTGTTGAGGGCGAGGCGGCGGGCGGTCTTGATGATGCGACGAGGGGGCAGAGGGGAGGGCGGTGCCGTGGGCGCAACTACGGCCTCCTCCTCGGGATCCTCGGCCGCCATGACCTCCTGAGACTCCTCCACATCCATCGGCTCGGGTCTGCAATGATACGGTAGGATACGGTAGGATACAGTAGGATACGGTAGGATACAGTAGGATACGGTAGCGGCAATGGGTAGCAGTATTGATGATTTCGCGTGTGGAAATAAATATATAAATCTAGTTATTAGTGCCACGCGTTTTTCCGGTTTCACACGTATCTCAAAAGTGAATCGCCGTACCTCTGGCCGCGATGTCTGCGCACGGTCACATAGCGACGCGCCAGAGGCATTTCCTCGTCCTCGTCGTCAGCAGCGGCCTCGGCGCTGCAATGTGATCGTGACTGAGTGGCGGGTTACGATAGTTTTAGGGGGGCGATCGATAAGTGACTATTGGAACGGCAGATCAAAAGGGGATATGGTATCGTACCGGGCATCCTGGAAGTCCATGCCCTCGACGAGCGAGAGGACACTTCCAGCGACGGAGCGCATGCTGGCATCCAGGGACGCGGCGCTGCAATGGATTGATTACTTGTGGGGGTTACGGTAGCTCGAGGGGCGATCGATAAGTGGCTGTTTTAGATGCTGGGTGTTACGGTAGATCAAGGAGGAGAAATGGTACCGTACCGGGCCAGCTCGAACTCCATTCCCTCATCGGGGTCGTCCTCGGGTTGAATGGGCGAGGGAGGGACGGCCGTTACCATCGATGCCTCCAGAATGGCGCTGCAAAGGCATTGATTGGTGGCGTCCGGCTACGGTAAGCAATCGATAAGTGATTCTATTGATTGTGCCCGGGTTGCGGTAGCTATAGAGGTGATCGATTAATGGTTCTATTGATTGCGTGCGGGATTACGGTAGCTATAGGGACGATGATCAATAACCAGTTACGGTAGATGTACAGTACCTCTGGTCCTGCTCCATCTCCTCTCCTTCTCCGTCCTCCAATCCAACGCGAGCGAGATGGCGACGTACGGACGCCGTGGACGACGCGAAGCTCGCATTGAGGCGAGGGTCGGCGGAGCGCATGCGCGGCAGCGCGTGAGGGCGCGCGAGCACCGGAGTGGGCGGGGCGTCGGGTCGACCGGGCGCCGATTGACGGTCCGTGGCAGGCAGACGCTGGACGGCCAAAAGCTCGTCCACGTCAAGACTGCAAGAAGCGATGTTGATCTTTGATCTTTAATCTTTGGTCTTTAATTTCTGGCTTCGATCAGACACGGCGAGCGAAACATCCGGTTATGCGCACACTTCTCGAAGCGAGAAATTAGCGGGAAATTAAGTGGGGAGAAATGAGGCATTTCCTGATGATGCTTCACTGCTAAAGGCTAGGCGTCCAAATCCCAAACCCGGAGTTTTTGTGAGCCTTTTTCGAAAAAGTGGTGTATTTTTCGACCCGCAGATTGCATGTTTCATTGACACAGTACCCTGGATATTTTCTGGCCGTTTCGATATTCTTGTCTCCTCACTTTGCATTGTTTCTAGTCGGGTAGAGAGAGAGAGGCGAGATGAGAGAGACAAAGGGGGGGGGACCACCCACGGGGTGTTTTCACTTACGTGTCCGAGGCTGTGGTGGCGAGTCCAGCCAAGTTCGCAGCTGCCTCCTTATCGAGTGCGCGCTGGACGCCGGGTCGACCGTAGTAGTCCTGGAAAGGGTTACGGTAGTCCGCTGGGTCACTAAGGTTACGGTAGTCCGATGGGTCACAAAGGATACGGTAGTCAGCTGGGTCTCTATTGACCAAGATGCGTTGACCCTTCATAGACAGGTAAAAGAATAAGGAAATTTTGCTGCCATTCAGGAAGGTAAAGCACCGTTGCATCCCGAGTATTGGCAAGGCGCCTTGTGGTTTCATAGACTGTTCAATATAGCACTAATTGAATCAACGTTTAAAATGACAACTGACGATAGGGGGATCGAAGCGAGGGGATCCCATGGCTCTCTCCTGGTCCATTGCCTCCTCTGCAGTCATTCCCTGCTCCATCGGGCGACCGAGGTCCGAAGCGACTTGAATGGCCAGGATGGGGCATTCAACCCCGGGGTACGCCTGAAATGGGGGCCGATGATCTTTGAACTTTGATATTTGATCTCTTGTCTGCCATTTCTAATACCCATTAGTGATGAACCTCGGAAGTTTGACTACAATCGGGAGTTGAGTATTAAATACGTTAAATATCTCTGGTTCGGCTCGGAGGTTATGAGCTTCAAACCCGTGGTAAAATCGGGTGCATGGTCCTAAATTCAAACCCGTGTTCAGCATTAGTGCCCATGCATTTTCGGTTCAACCGGCCCAGGTATCTGCCCAAGATGTGTTCATATTTTTACCAAAACTCAAGCAATTTATCCGCATTCTGCAATATATCTGTAGGTGATAGATGAAACCCGACCACACCTATCGAACAGTGAGGAGTGAAACAACAATGCACCAGCAACTCCCGCGTTTCGGCCGTCGTTTACTTCGCAAGGCAATCACAACCGGTGGCTTTCCTAGTCGGGGATGAGAAAAGCGGCTCTCGTCTGCCCGACCGACGTGAGCGCATTGCCGAAACGAGAGACGACCACCCACCTTGCCGACGTTGACGAGCTTCTGGAGAAGGGGGAAGCCGCCGCCGCGAGTAGTGTCCGTGCTGACGAGGCTCTCCTCTGCCGTCTGGGCGTCGAAACGGCACGTGCTCAGCACTACCTGTAAATTCGCCAACGGTTACGGTATCGCCATCGATTGATTGACTACGGTAATTGGTCCGATATCGATTAGGCTCGATTTATTGTAGTGTACTGTTGGACAACGTAATCGATAAGTACCGTACTGTAAAGCTACCGTAATGCCTATGGTCGAATAAGTACTGTGCAGAGGGGAGCTACCGTACCTTGTTGGCGCGCACGTCCGCGTAAATCGTCGACAGGATGGGCAGCGTTGGAGGGCCGATGTGCAGACCGAAGGAGAGCAGACGGCCGCCATCGACGACCGAGTCGGGCGGGCTTCCCGAAGCGAGAATAGCCACCCTGCCTCCGGCACCTGCAAAGTGGACCATATCGACTACCGTATCCCGAGGGGGGGGGTTGCGCTACGATTATTCTCGACTACGGTATCCCATCGATTATTCTCGACTACGGTATGCCATCGATCGACGGCTACCGTACTCCAATCGTACCTTTCCTCCCCTGATATCGACGTAGATGGTGGAGGCGACGGGCAGAAGATGCGGTCCACAACGAAGGCCGAAGGAGAGAAGGCGACCGCCGTCGCGAATCGAGTCGGGCGCGCTCATGGACGTGAGAACGGCCACACGACCGTACGAAGTTCCTGCAAAGCGAGCGCATCGACTACCGTATCCCCCTGGTTTGCGCAGGGTCACGGGCGTGATTGGGACCCCCGGAACAGAGGGTGCCATGATGACTGTTGTAATAACTGTTGTTGAAACTGGCAATCAGCTGGAAAATGCGGATAGTTGCAAAGTGAAAAATTCTAGCTGTTGCGAGAGAGAGCGGGACGAAATGAGAGAGTCAGAGATGGTTGCGCGACTCACCTCTGCAATGGTCTGCCTCCGTGCGCACGTGCTGCTCCACACTCTCGGCCAGAATTCCCTCGCCGTAGAGGTCCTGCAATTTATCGATTGAATCGAGGGCTACCGTATCCCCAAACTTCCCCTCAGGACCCACATCAGCCCCAAGTATCGATATGTACCTCAAGGGGGTCGGTGAAGTCCTTTACGAAGTTCTCCTGACTCCACAGGTGGACGGCGAAATCCGGGTCCTGAAATTTAAATTATTAATTCAAAATGATTAATTAAACTAATTGCTCTATGATTGCCAGTGGCACGTACACGGAAGGAGAGATTAAAGATCAAAGATCACTAGATTAAAGATCAAAGATCAACTCACGGCGGGCTCGGCGAGCTGCTTGGAGGCGGCGCCCTTCTTGGTAGCGAACTTGGGAGCCATCTTATTTCGCGAGTGAACGGTTATTTCACTTAAATCTTACGGCCAAGCTTGAAGAGACTGCAATCAATAGCGCTCGTTAGGTGTCACGGAGGGACCGGGGGTACGGTAGGGGAATACGGTACGCGTATACGGTAGCTTATTGCGGTAGATGCCAAACAATCGATAATCACGTTAGTTGGCGAAAATGGAATTAGCCGGAACCATTAAATCGGTGAAAATTCGAATCAGCCGGGTCCTTCAATATCTGTGTTTCAGAGCGGCGCGAAGAGCGGAGGGAGGCAAGGGACTGACGGGAAGGAGGAAGGAGGAGGAGGAGCAGAGAAGTCAGTGAGAGGGGAGAAAGGAGGTGGTACGGTAGGGGATTACGGTACGCAGATACGGTAGTTCGTAGCCATGATTACCGTAGGAATGGGCGAATATTAGAGGTCAATGAGTGAGAAGCGAGAGTCGGATGAGGATGATAGTAGAAGGAAAGCGAGGAGAAATAAGTGATGTTTAGCAAACAAATAAGCAAAACACAGAAAACACAGAAAAGCAAACTTTTCGGAAAGAAAAGGAAATGGGGTGGGGATAGGACAGAAAGAATTGCTGCTTAAACAAGGGTGCGTTGCTGTTTCATAGAAAAGTGAAAGACAGAGGAAGATTTGGCTTGTCGATACACGTGAACTTAGACAAGTTTTGAGACGGGCTGCAATCAGAAGCGTTCGATAGGTGTCACGGAGGAAGAGAGGGGTACGGTGCGGGGATTACGGTACGCGGATACGGTAGCTTGTTGCAACGATTACGGTAGGAATGGGCGAATATTAGAGGTCAGTGAGAGGGGAGATTCGGCTGAGGAGTAGAAGGAAAGCGAGGAGAAATAAGGGCGGTTTGGCTAACAGACCGTATTCGGAAAGAAAAGCAAATGGGGGAGGGGATAGGACAGAAAGAATTGCTGCTTAAACAAGGGTGCGTTGCTGTTTCATGGAAAAGTGAAAGACAGAGGAAGATTTGTTGACCCATCGCCGAAGATAGAAAACCCCGGAATCATGTGTATCAGCAAGGCGCGTTGCGGTTTCATAGGCTAGCCAGATACAAATTAGATAATTACGATCAAAGTTGAGGACCCATTGAAGTAGGAGTAATCGCAAATAGGATAATTATCGGTTTTCGATTCAAACAAAGAGGAAGTATTGATGGTAAGGGTCAACCACAGGCAGTTTCATTGACTATTCAAAAGAAAATGAATATGCATGAAGATAAGGCAAGGGCCCTTGAACAGCCCATTGAAACTGTGGGGCTGTGGTGAGCTGATTGGGTGGGACCCAGAAGTGACCAGGGACATCGCTGTTTCAGATGATAGATTAGAAGGAATAGAAGGAGGGAGGAGGGTTTAGATCGAAGGAAAATAAAGTAGAACAGACAAATGACATTTTCTCATAGACAAGGAGCACTGATGCTTCAGGATCAAGTAAAAGAAAAATGATTAACCAGGTAAATATTTGTTTCAGATGGCAGCCTAGAAGGAAGGATGAGGGAGCAGAGACAAACGCCAAAGGAGGATGGAGAAGGAGGAAGGTGAGATGGGGGAAAGGGTATAGAAGGCATGTGCTAAGTACCAGAATGAGAATTAGCCTGGCGCTTTTGAGTTTCAGCCTGATCGGTTATCGCATGCAGAAATAGTTCAGGATACGGTAGTGAGCGCAAATATATTGATGCGTGTTTCAATTGCTTTGCTTCTATTTTTTCGATTGCTAATGCAGCAGATGAATTGCGGATGCGGAATGGAAAGGACGTAAAAATAGTTGATATAATGTCAGTTTGCGATCGCATTGCACACAATTCTAGGTACGGTATTGATTGAACCCGATTTTACAGTGATTAGCGCTTCCTTTTATTTCGAATGTGGCAGGTGGATTGAGGATGCAGTGAGAGAGAAAGGAAGAGGAGGAGAAGAAGGAAGGTGGAAGAAGGATGAGTAAGGACAGAGTAAGGAAGAGGAGAAGGAGGGTGAAGGATAAACAAGGTGCTGCTGTCCGGTCTTACCCTTTCTTACCATTGGGATCACGGACAGCAACGAAAAGAAACGACACGACAAGAAACGGCGAATCGAGCAAGTCACAAAGGGGATGAACGGGATCGATCACTACAAGGGATACATGACGATCAAGGGAGCGAGTTCGAACGGAATTGTGAGGTGGCAATGGTGGTCTATGAGCTTGGCAGCAAGAACTACTCAGATTGCACTCAAAATGACGCCAAAAACAGAGCAAGAACGACTTCAAACAAGCAAAGGAAAGCTGACAAGATCTTTAGAAGCGAATATCCGGCGGAAAAGGCGCTGCCTAGGCGTAAAGTGGAGTGGAAACGGTAGAGGAGACAAGGGGGCATCGGAATAAAGCAAGAATCAGCAAAAAGAACGGTCAAAATCGATAATTGGACGGCAAAAGGGGCAGAAAGAAGGAGAGGCTACAGCTTCCGCGATTTGAAATCAGTGGCTATCACTAACTGACGAGATAGTAGCCTGAAAATGATATGATAATTCGGGCAAAAGTGTCTGCAGCCAAGAGGGATCGAACCAACGACTCATCGAGCATGAGTCGGAAGCGATAGCCACTAGGCCACACGGTAGTTGGGAAGGAGCGAGAGAAGAGTGCTTGGCATTGCTAGGCTTCCTTGATGGGTGTCTGTAGATTGCTATTGCGGGATTGAATGCGTTCATCTGACCAAGTGTTGATTATCTTTCTTGTGGGAGATCTCTGGAGTGACGAAATCGGGTTACTGTAGCGTAAGGTATTGTGATAATTATTGATTGATTGCAGATTCGAGGGACGCTGAAGATGGTTGTAGAGAGGATTGGATGTCGTCAGCGTACATCTTCTCTTCATTCTGCATGCTCTCTCGCAGGTCAGTAAGTTAGACAGAGGGACGAGGGCAGAAGGCACTTAGAGGGTATGCAAATTGAAGAAAAGAGAGGACTGCATCCAATTCATGCTAATTGTAAGATTGAAAATGAATACTGTATTTTCCATCATCAATCGATACCCCGACCTACCGTAGGACTACAGTAACCTGCATATTATCTACCTGTTCTGCCTAGTCTTAGTCTAAGGGACCGTAACTGCACCAAAGCTCCCATGGGATGTTCGAGGACAATTGCGTTGATGAATGCACTTGTCTCGTTAATTCTGAGGAAGCTCTGCGGTTGGGTCCACTTCCAATTTCTATCGATAGTCTACTGATAGTCAAACGTATGGAGAGAACTTTTCTGCAGACATGTCACCTTGGGGTTTCGACCCTTTCTCAATCATAATGGGATCAATTGTGATTGATGAATGAAAATATCTCGTAAGTTCTGAGGTAGCTCTGTAGTATGATCCATTTCCCTCGCATCAATCGATAATCTACCGTATCCTATGATCGTTTTTGACATACTGTATGAAGATGAAAATCTGTATTAGATAAGTGTTAATGGTTAATGCATGCATGCTCTACCAATGTCACGCAATGGAGTCGTATTGAGCTGAAATTTGGTATGATAAATTCTCTCACCATGATTGTTCAGAATTTTTGAGATTAAACATAATTAAAAAATAATAAAAAAATAAAAATAAGTCAGTTCATGATGCGAACCAAATCTCCGGCCCGGTTGCTACGGTATCGAGATGTTTTCCCTGTCAACGATGATGCTCTGTTTCTTATCGTTTCTGTCGGTTTTCGTTGTCTATTTCATGATTTCTCGTTGTTCGGGTGATACAGCGACTGAATTAGGATAGAAATTAAGTCGAATTGCGCGGGGATCCACCAGGGAATTGATGCTTCTAGCAAGAAAAGTTATTTTCTGCCGTGATTACTTTTTTTCGACTTGAGTTTATGTTGTTTTCTGCCCAACAAGACCCTGCGCGCCTTTTCTGTGCTCATGTTCATGGGACGGGGCGTTAAAACGCCAATTTGGCAGTAGCTAAGGCGGTTTGTCAATTCACGATTCCCATTGTCGGTCTTGTGGTCACTAAGTTTAGGCTGCTTAGCTTTCTTTGCTCTTGGCTTCGACTAGACTGATGATGCCCGGGCATCACCTCCGTTTTTTTATTATTAAATTTATTAATAATTGATGATGCTCGGAGTGTTGCATTTGAGTTTCATGGGAACCTCAATCTCTTTCAGATGTCCGTCGAATCGTGTGACAATGTGGCGTTCCTCAAGACGATCGAAAAGGCGCTCGATGACATGATTGCGGTGAGTTATACGAACTGTTTCATCTAAAATTGTCCCTGCAAATTTGCAACAGTATTGATTCTATTTAGCGTGTGTGTTGGAGCATCAAACCGACTAATTTTGTGGCGCTAAGGTTTCGCAAACTATAAACTACGTTGAGAGGGCTCTAAAAAGCACTACGTCGGATAAGCACTTTTTCGATGTCGGCTACGCTAGCCTCTAAAAGTATTCATCCGCCCTAGAGCCCTCTAAAAATGCATGTGTGTCGAAGGACCACGCCCATCTTTGTTTCGTTCCTGTATTAATACCCTGTATTCTCAGCGTGATCAATGGACGTCATCGGGTGCGATGGATCGACTGGCAGAGTACAAGACCGCCTCCCTTCTGGCCAAGTGCATTCATCAGGGATTGATCACTGTAGAAGCATTCGAGGCATTGGATGTCAACGAGAGGTTGGTAATCAATATCCTACTGTTCAAGTGTTTTTCACACATCTTGAAATTTAATATTTCCTTACTCATTATTGAGCAGTGCTCAACGAACATATATAAAAAAAACTGTCATCACTATTAGTGTTGCTAATAATGCCATTTCTTGTAAAATTGAAATGCTTCGGAAATAAATGAATAAATAATCATAATTGGAAGGGTTATTCTCAATTCTCTTGCAGTGCCCCTCGCAGACGGATCGTCTATACTCCGCCCTCTCCTTCTACCAGTCGAATGCACCCGAACTGCAGGGAGATTATCTCACTGGTAAGTGATGACATGTTATTTTGATATTTTTATAATTTAAATTGTTTAAATTGCCCATTTTGTGCCAAAAATAATTAGCGCAAATATTTCGCAGTGCCCCCGACGGAATTCGCGGACATTGCTGACGATCTGTGTCGATCGGGTGCGGTTAGCTGCGTGAGGGAGGCCCTGATGGGCAGCTCCTTCCTCCACGCTGACGTCGTCTATCAGGTATGGCAACTCATTTACCTGATGTCAAAGTTGTTGGTACGTAAATGGTCCTGTAAACGCGGAATAGACACTTAAATCTTATCGCTTATTTTCCACATCGTGGTTGGAGTACTACCGCTTTGTCAAAGAGCAGCTTTCAGCATTTGTAATCTTTTGGCACGGGTCTATTAAGCGATTAGTGAGTCAGAGTAATAATGAAACGTTGATGTGCCAGGTGTGCAACAACTCGGTCAATTCGATGAACATGGATCTCTTCTTCAATGCGTCAAAGACGTTCAAGAATCTCATCTCGGAAAAGGTGAAACCGTGGAATTTCCCTGTGTTTTGGCATAATAACCCATAATAACATAATAACCTCACTGAATAACCCGGAATTGTGGAACGGCATGATAAAGAGGAAATGTTTTGCGAGTGAAGACTGAACCAACAGAAACAGAGAAGAAGATCCAAGGCCGTTTTGAAATAGAGGCCAGGCAAAATATCACAATGTGTATTCAACAGTGTATTTCCTGCAATAAATCTATTTGATTTCAGATTATGACGGTGGCCGCAGTCAACGCGGGCGTCTCTCGCTTGACGGTGGCCGCAGTCAACGCGAGCTTCGCGATACGTAGGTAAATATTGTAGCTTTGATTACGGTGGACTGCAAAAGATGTTAAATTGAATCTTAAGCGTGTGTGTTCTTTCGCATATGATGGAAATCTTTCACAATTTCTGATATAAAACGGATTGATGATTGATCAGTGGCGATAGCTAATCAATATTTCACTGTAGGTTGACCTCCCTGCTGCTTCGTCTCTCGCTTTCCTGCTCGTTTCCTACTGCATCGTGAGTCCGGCCTGCATCGACTACAACGTGTACAGGAAGTGTCCTCGGTAAGGTACCGTAGAACAATGAGTATTACAGTATCCCTAATGAAATAGTTATTTTGTCATCACAGTGATGCTCCAGTCTTAGCTGATCTCAGCTACCGTAATCTCTGGAAATGCCCTATTTTGCAGTCCTCGCAAGTTCCTCCGCAAGCGTACGCCCTCATCCGGTCGTCTGTCCATTCGAGAGGACGCTGATGGAGATTGCACCGAGAGCAATTACCTGGAAGTGGCTTAAGTGACCTTAAGTCTAAGGCCTTTAGCTTACGGCTTAAGTGTGACACTTGCTAATTTCTGTTGATTCTCCCATTTTGACATGTATTTACTGTTTTCTGAGAAGTCACGGGAAATGACTGTAAACTATGTTTATGTTTGATATTGTTTCTCATTTATTACGATAAGAAGATTTCCTTGCTAGGTCGAAATTGTATTATAAAGATTTCAATCTGTGATTTGATGTTTCATCCTCTGAGAACGAGTGGAGAAATCTCGAAAATAATGTCTATTTTACCAAGAGCGTGGTATCACGCACCGAAGGATCCGTCTCTCATCTTCATTCATCAAACTCACTCATCATTTCATAATTATCTCTCGCCGGTCAGACAGAGCGAGAGAGTATGCGTAATGAGGAGTGCGGACCACGGCTCTCTTTGATTTGCCTGGTTCATGGGACAGATCCTTGATCCGGGGACGGAGGAATAAGTGCGACGACGCACTTTGATTCTTTGATCTGTGGACGTGACTCGGAGGAAGAGCTTCCCCTCCCTCTCCCCTCGCACTCTCTCACTTTCGCATGCTCTCTCGCTTCCGTCCGTCTCGCTCCCCCCGAGATGATCTACCAATCGATTGTGTCTCTTCCCTTCTCGAGCAGTTCACTCTTACTTCCATCATCCTTTTTGCTTGCACGCTCTCTTCCCTGCTATGCTTTCCTCCCCTTTTCCCGCTAGTATCTTGCTGAAACTGTCGTTGTCCTTCTGGAAGATGTCTAATTTGAGTTACCATTGCCTCAGTTGTTATTGAATGCGACTCCTGTCCTATTTTATTGCTATCCCTGTGTTTGCAAGGTCTCACACGCGTCCCCGCCAGCACTGTTATCTATAATGCGCCAAGTTGACGCTGTCCTTCGCTACCTGCTGAACTAGGCCTTGCGCCAGTAGTCACAGCCCTACGTGAGCTGCGTTGCATGGCGCAACTATAAGATCACCATGCCGGCCTTGATTTCGGTAGAGTTCCGACAGTCGTGCTCTCTATTATGATGACTCCTATGCTGCGTAGGCTTAGAGCTTTGTCCTAATATTGCTAAGAAAATCTTTTAAGCTGCTTGATTTATTGCGTAGTAGTAGGTGTTTCCGCTTCTTTTCCATTCGCTTGTTGTCGTTGTTTACTCTTGTTCTTGTATGTTTATCCGTCGTTGATTCGTCGTTGATTCTCTTGATCACAATCGTGCCTCTACAGGTAGGAACAGATGTGCTAGTGTATTCATGGCTAGAGTCGCGAGATCAAACGACTAAACAGCCACTTTGTTCTACCACTCTCTTCGGATATTGATCGTCTGGGGAGAATGGGAGCAGCCAGCCCCTTCCATGATGCTTCCCTGCTTGCCAGTCTACTCGCTCGCTCGCTCGTGCAGCCTCTTCTGCTGCTATTTTCGCGCCATTTTCGCTATTCTGGCTTCAGATTTGCTGCTCCGTTGCCTCCAAGATTCCGTCATCTGCGTTGAATCATAGCTGACGACTATTAAACTTGGGTGATATAGTAGACGGATCTCTTTTTGAAGTGTTTAGCTACTGCGTAACGTTTTTTTTAACTGAACCTTATTTTCGAAATGCTCCTTGTTACTCTATTTGTCCCTTTTCTCACGTTTTCTCTTACACTTAGATGGTGCTGCCTGACGCCCCTACGCCTCTAATGTTTTGGACTCGAGAGTTCCGCTGCGCATTGTTCGTTTTAGCACCAAATACTGTTGTGCGCGAAATGAAGATAATTGCTGAACAAGCTCTTTTCGAAACGTTTACTTCCATTTCGCACGTACATTCCTTGCCCCTTATTTCTGTGAATTCCCCTACTTCCTATCTTGATTATGCGACTCGTTTTGCGCCTAATATCATCATGAATATCGCATTTACCGCTGTCAAGGGTTTGAAAAGCGAGAAATTTTTTAGCGCCTCAGAAATTGTGCCTCTCGAGTTGTGTCCCTAATAATTATCGATTGACCTACAAGATTACGGTTTCTATTCTCTTTCATTGCAGAGCCCTCTCGCTGCTCTTCCCTTCCTGCGATGGGCATTCTACCTCGCTCGGATGAGATGTCGAAGAGAGAAGACAGCAAAGTGAAGGTGAATATTTTTACTACTTGTTAGTAGCATTACTTGAGTTGGATTTTTCAATAGGGCGGCCGAAGGCTATTCCCAAATTTTGAATTGTGCC